>JAXCMG010000032.1:12949016-12998050 GCA_034642415.1 Podarcis siculus
ATAATATAATATAATATAATATAATATAATATAATATAATATAATATTACAATACAATACAATACAATACAATACAATACAATACAATACAATACAATATATACCTGAAACGTTTACAAATATCTTAAAGCAACAAAACCCAATGGAAACATCAAAAACTGATTCAGGAGGAACCAAATCACATAGGCCTGCAGAAACAAATGTTTCTGGCGAGCATGCAGTGACGGTGCCTGGCGAATATCAATTGGCAGGGAGTTCCAAAGGTGCTTGCCGTATTTTGGCCATTATCCCTTGTAAATAGGCTCATTTGATTGTGGTAGCAGTTACTTGGTGTTTGGCACCGGCGTGCCAGCAACAAATACAAGTGCTAGTTGTGTGGAGCTAGAGAAATGGGAGTGGGACGGTGGTTTGGCGCCCTTGAATGACTCCCTTCTTCAACAGCTATCTTTTGTGGGTTTAAAGCAAACAAACAAACTCTTCCGTCAGTTAGACCTATTATCTAATTAATCCACCCAAGCTCTAGTGCTTCCCTACATAGCATAGTCTTGTACTGATGCTTTTCTTTGTTCTTTACTCATTGAAGTAGAATTAGATACAGCGAGTGATTCACACCGGCTTAATTGAGTCTTTTCGGTTCACGTCAATAGCAGCAGGAATCTCTCTTCACAAGAGTAATGGATCCACTAGAAAAGAAGCTGATCTTATTAAGACTGAGTGTTTTTTGCCTAGCGGGGGAGTGCCAAAGGCATTTATGCTGAGTTACAAATAATTAAATTGTTTTAATGCACACGGGGTTCCTTTCCAGACTTTGTAGCAGACACAGAGGAAAGGTTAATGAAGAACAAGGCTATTCATTGCCTTGGGTTTCTTTCTTTCCCCTTGAATTTAAAAAGTTGGCGCTTTCCAAAGAGGCATGTGTCATCCTGCAGGGAACAGCTCATCTGTCCTTGCAAAAACGTGCTCTGTGTTTTGGGCTTCCCAGTGACTGGTTGGTATATAAGGTTAGCATTTTATAACCTTGATGTTATTTAAGGCATGGGGCAGATGAATCAGGATTGCAAACTAAAACTAAAAAGAGGCGCCAACAGATATTTATTTAGTTTATTACTGCAGTTCCTTGCCGGTTAATCTATTAAAAACATATCCATCAATATAATCTGGTATCTTAATCTCTGTTAATTTTATTAACCTGGTGACTTACTTTCTTTCTTTCTTTCTTTCTTTCTTTCTTTCTTTCTTTCTTTCTTTCTTTCTTTCTTTCTTTCTTTTTAAAATAAAAAAAACATAAAATATATATAAAAAGCACAAGATATGAGTTGTTATAGAGGAGACATTTCCCATTCTGTTTTGCATCCTGAAAGACCTACAGTGGCTCCCAGTACATTTACAAGCACAATTCAAAGTGTTGGTGCTGACCTTTAAATCCCTAAATGGCCTCGGCCCAGTATACCTGAAGGAGCATCTCCACCTCTACTGTTCAGCCCACAGAAATCCAGTTCTGAGGGTCTTCTGGCAGTTCCCTCATTACAAGAAGTGAAGTTATAGGAAAACCAGGCAGAGGGCCTTCTCAGTGGTGGCACCCATCCTGTGGAATGCCCTCCCACCAGATGTCAAGGAGATACAGAACTACCCAACTTTTAGATGACATCTGGAGGCAGTTCTATATCAGGAGGTTTTTAATGTTTGATGCTTTATTATGCTTTTATATTTGTTGGAAGCCACCCAGAGTGGCTGGGGAAACCCAGTCAGACGGGTTGTGTACAATTCTTATTATTCTTATTCTTCTTCTTATTCTTATTATTATTATTATGGCTTACAGATGAAACAGGAACAGCTAAAAACATAGGAAAAATCAATTAAAAATGAACATTAATGCAATTAAAACAATATATAATATAAAAGCACTATTAAAAACATAGTTAATTACAATAAAAACACAGTACATGTGTTATAGTTATCATTTTTTAAAAAGTCATCTTTCAGCCCTGGTTCCATTTTTTTTTAAATAAACCAAATACAGTAGTAGTTGACACCCCCCTCAATGTTATGAGAGAGAACAAAGGACCTGTTTTGTCTGTAAAAGTCCTAGGACAAGCAGTGATGGGGATGAAATCCAGGTTGTTTTACATTTTAATGCAAAACTACCAAATTTGAACTTCCCAAAACATTACAAAAAACAAACTACATCTATCCTTCAAAATTCACACATTGACAAATTCTGTGATGGAGTTCCCAAAACAAACGCTATGTACACAAATGCATAAATTAGGGGGGAAATATGCATATTAAAAACACATATATTATTACACACACATTAGGGTAATTTGCTTGCAAAACAAAAATACATGGGGGTAAAATCATCTACAGCATGTATATTAGGAGAAAAACACACTAATATACCGATGGATTTCTGTGAGAACTTTAATTCTCCCTCCAAAAACTGTTGCAGAAAATTAAAGACTGGAGAACTATCTGAGAATATGAAATTAACAGATTTGTCCATCCCTAAGGACAAGCCGTGAATCTTATTAGATTCAACGGGACAAATTGCATGCAGCCACAATGATAGTACAGCATCTCATGTAATGCAAATGAGACTAATTTGTTTGCCTACCTCCCAGTTGTAATCTTACAAAACTTCCTTTACTATATAAGTAGAGTGCGGAATAATGCAACAAGAAAACAGATAGATGAAATCATAGATTTGGGAGGGATCCCAAGGGTAGTCTAGTTCAATTGCCTGCAATACAGGAATCCCCTTCACAGCCACCCCTGGGTGGGCTCAAACCATCAACCTTCTGGTTACTCATGTCCTCCAAATCATGGAGAGCCATGTGTTGTGGTGAGATCACCAAACTGCCTTCTTGTTGCTGGGGTGGGCCCTTTTGGATGACCTCCTTGCCTCATTGGTTGCCCCTTTGTTGCTGGGGCAAATTTCTGTCGGTTGAGGTTTGATTGGCAACTGAGGGGCTATTTAAGGGGCTGCACGTGGTGAAGTGCTTTCTCTTTCGCATCGTGCAACGGATCTCCCGCCCTCCCTCCCTCCCTATAATTTTAGGTTGTGTTTTTGACCTTGCTATGCCTGTCTACGGGTCGTCTGTTTTCGGAGCAGGGGCCCGGTAGGAATTTTGCTGCTTGGCTGATTGGCTGGTGCCATTTGGTTTTTGCCTACCGTGTAGCAAATCGTCACAACTTTGTAAGGTTGGCGGTTAGGCATTGGTTCATTCTTTGGTGGAAGGGATTATGGATTGGCTGTGCCTGCCCCTCAATTTTGTTGATGCTGCTAGGGAATTCCGTTAAAGGAATCCAGGGGCTCGATTTGCTCTGTCCAATTGTTAAGTTGTGGATGAACATATCAGACGACACAGCGATTCTTCAAACAACTCTTGTTTATTCACAGGGCATGACAGAACTGAACTGAAGGGTTTAGCCAGTCTGCTTATATAGAGCTCCAGTGCAATGTAACTGTAACAATTTTCTAAAACTATCCAATCACTGAACGTCACTTTCGATCCCTTATTTGCATAACTATCTACAGTATCCCCCTGCTGGCCCAGGGTGAGAACTTCAGGACATAACACTGATCCCCTCTCAGAGGTAGGGCCATGCCAGAGCTCCTGGGAACATCTGGGGTGAACTAAGAGGCGGAAATCAGCCTCTGTGCTCCCCCAGTATGTTTTCCCTTAGTGACCTCTGGAGGTTCCAGTTGTCAGTCCTGTTCCTGCCGGTGCAGGTTCAGGTAGTCCGAACCAATGCCTAAGTAATCACTCACATGCCGTAAACAATAAAGTTGTGGCCAAATTAGTGCTAAAAATCCTAAACAAATATTCTGTTTCCTGTGTGATTTATTTGGGGGGTTGGGGGTCTTCACATGCAAAGAACCAGATGCACCGACCCATTGTGCCACCGGAGTACTATAAGGGTGGCACATGGCTCATTTCCCATATATCACTCTGGCTTATTAGTCAATCCAACCACTTGACACACCTGTCTACATAGACTCTTTGAGGAATCTAGTACAGCATTTACATGAGAGCCATACTTGCAATGCTTACAGGCTGTAGCTGTGGGATGCATGAGTGGGGAAGAGAGAGAAGACAGGCCATGCCCCTTTTTCTTACTTAGTGGGGGCCAGGCACTGCTTTGCCTTCCACTTCTTGTGGTTGTAATATAGTGGAACTGCAAGTGACGAGCCAACACCGCAGGCAGGATGTTCATCTCGCCCCCAACACAATGTGTGTTGCTTTTAAATCAAGTCTGTTCATACTTCTAGTTGGAGTCATGCGAGAACCAGCCCTTAGTTAAGGATCTTGCTTAAGTAAAGGAGCCCTCTATTGCATCTGGGCTCTAAACGAGCTTTGCGTGCAGAAAAACCCCTTTTCCCAAAGCATGCTCTGAAACGGTGCATTTGCTGCAGCTGTTTTGTCCCCCTAGTTCTATTGATGATCTTTTTAGCTCCAGGAGCCATAGCACATAATAGAACAGGTGGCTAACACAGTATGTTATTTTTAGCTACACCTGCCTTTTCAAATTACAACTGCTTGTGTGGATATTCTTCTCCCGTGCCTGAAGACCTCCTAAAAAACAAGATCTCCCTACGAAGGGTTGTCATACACGCATTAAGGAGTGTTAGCTGGCATTGGCCCAAAACAATGTGCAGCAGCTTTCCCCCCCTAAAAAACCCCAACAAAACAAAGTTTAAAGGCACAATGAAATAATTAAAATATTGAACTCCTTGGATTTGTGTTTCATTTTTAACAAAGTCACACTCTTTGAGTGGGAAGTAGCTTTTGGCATGAGGGGAACAAAAACACAGCGAAGCGTTGTTTTAAGATTGGGGAAAATGCAATGAAAATACTTTTCGTCAAATACAAAGCTACGGCAGAATACAACAGCCAGAAAATAACGCACATGTCGTTTGCATTAACAAACATCTGTCTCCAGATTTATTTATTTATTTTGAAAAAAAGACTAAGAAAACAATCCACTTCAATGTATGAGCAAGAATCCTCTTGCACTTCACAGCAGCCACAGAGATAAGTATCTTGTTCCCTAACAGTGCATTCAAACTAGTTTCTCTACCCAACTGGATTTGAAGAGACCTCCATCTTACTTTGCTTCATGAAATTATTTAAATGTCTTGCTGCATTCTATGCTGACATGTTTATCTTTCAGTAAATGAAGTGGGCCTGCAGATTTGATAGCTCCCTGCATGAAGTTTTCAGAGAGACAGCAAGATACCTACCATAAGCTCCGTTTTTCCTGTCACGAACTTGACCAAGGGAGAAAGTGGGTTCAGACTTCAAAACCCTGCTCATTTAAATGTGTTTGGGTAACTCTTTCTCTGTGTTCAACCTATTCCACAGAACTTTTGTGAGGATAAAAGGCCATGGATAGGGCTTGCCATTCAGGGGGTTTTCTGGACACATCTGGTAATTGCTCAGAAAAATGGCATCTGGGCAGATTTTTGCTAAATCTGCAAAAACCCAGATATATGGCAAGTTGAGCTATTTTTAAAAATATTTTTAAAAATCAAAGAAATGCCCCATCTTTTTGGGAGCGCAACAACCCTCAACAACAACAACAAACACAACAACAACTGTGGGGGGAGCTCAACAACTCTGTCCCAATTTTCACTCTTGGGAAGATGGCACCCCTAGAGGTTCAGAAACGGGTGAGGAGCTGAAGGTATAAAAAGTTTTGAACCGGAGAAGGCAGGGTCCAAATTATCAGGAAGAGAAAGCAGCTTTGAGAGTCCTCCTTAGCTTGGGCTAAGACAGAGAGCTGAGTAGTTTCCCACAAAGCAGCCAATAACTGCAAGAGCTAATGGGGTGAAGGAGCGTGTTTATTGGATCAGAAGAAGAAAAGGTGCAAAACTTACAAATCATGCCCATTGGGACCCTTCGACTGCAGTATGAACCCCAAATCCTTCAGAGTGATAGACAAAAGGTAAAGGACCCCTGGACGCTTAAGTCCAGTCAAAGGTGACTGTGGTTGCGGCGCTCATCTCCCTTTCAGGCCTAGGGAGCCAGTGTTTGTCCGCAGACAGCTTTCCAGGTCATGTGGCCAGCATGACTAAACCGCTTCTGGCACAACAGAGGACCATGACGGGTCCCAGAGTACATTGAAACACCTTTTACCTTCCTGCCGCAGCGGTTCCTATTTATCTACTTGCACTGGTCTGCTTTCGAACTGCTAGGTTGGCAGGAGCTGGGAGCTCACCCCGTTGCGGGGATTCAAACCGCCAACCTTCCGATTGGCAAGCCCAAGAGGCTCAGTGGTTTAGACCACAGCTCCACCCGTGTCCCTGCTGATAGATAATAGCAGTGTAACACGAGTTCAGGAATCTCTTTCCTCTTCTGTTACCGTACTTCAGATGGGCTGCCACCTCTGGCACCAATTCCAAACACATTTATAAGGATGGAAGCCCCATTTCTAAGGAAACATGCATAGGATTGCACCGTGGGCACCAGCCAATATGACCTTAGTCTACAGTCAGCTACCTAGGTTGGGATGAAACGTATTAAGATACTTACAAACTGACATACTGTTCTGCAAATAATCTCTCTGCTTCAAATCACCTTCTTTAGCCACAAAGCTTATGCCTACCATTCTCTCATGCTGACTTATTTCACAAGTTAGTGAGACAAGGATAAAATGAGATAACCCCGAGTTTCAGAGCAGGGCAGAGAAGCAAGTACTCAAATGAATCTTAGGGGGGGGGGGGAAGAATGAGTTTTCCTGAATAAGCTCACTTTAATGCACTTACATGTTTACTGTGATGACTAAGAAAAAATAAAATAATATATATCCAAAGTTTTTCTCCAACCTCTGATGTAAAGATGTATTCAAGGCAAAAGACACTGCACAAGGGAACACAACAAGTATTTTCAAATCCAAATTTACTTATGGGGAGGGAGGTGCCGTGAAATTCGGCCAAGTGAATAATATTCAAATAAAACGTAAATGTCAAACAGTGAATACGGCATTCCTGAGGTATGCTTGATATTAAGTTTCTACTTATTCTTGCTTTATCAGCAGCTAGGAAATATGATCTGAAATTCGCGGTGAAATGAATCGCCGCTTGTATATACTTGTAAGGTAGAAAGGCAACAGCCTATAGCAGATTTAAAGGTTAGAAAAGGCTTTTTAATGGCAACAGGGTGGGCCTGATCCCACTTAGAATCCTGAAAACAAGTCTTAAATTTGCCAAGATCTTGCTTAGGATGTAGTACAATATAGGGACTAAGAGATCAAGTCATGGAGGCAGGGAAACCCCTGCTTCAGATCTTTCCCCTAACACATATTATAGGTGGAAGCCTCAAGCAAGGCATTTTCTTCAGCTCCCAATCAGCAAGATGCTTTACAGGGTTATCGTTGAGGAATGGTGTACACAAATCAAACACTTTACTCAAAGCGCTAAGCAATATTGTTACCTTGGAACTACCAGCCAACTTTGGCCTATCGATCTCATTTTCTGCCTCTGCTCTAATTATTTGGTTGGATTATCAGTATTAAAGATACCCAAGTTAAGCATCTCTGGCTCTCCAGGGTTAAACTAACGGTCAGGGTTGTTTTAAGGAAACAATATGGGAAAAAATGAAGCCAGTATTATCCATAATAATTATCCACCGATTTTCGACCTAGAGTAATTTCCTTTAGGAGTAAGCTTCATTGAACTCAACAGGGGTTGTATAAGAATAAACATGCATAGAGCTAGATAGTAAGCACTACTGTTCTTTAAAACACTGATTAAATGCAGCTTTTTAAATGCAACATGATTCAGAAAGAAGGAAAAAGCACTCAGATAAAATAGGTTTATTTAAAAGTTATTTTCAGCAAAAATGAATATGCAAAATACGAACTCTGACAAAATGTTCATTTTTCACTTCATAGTTTACAAATATACAAAATAGAAGTCTCCTTAAATTTATATTACATATTTATTATGTAAAGAACCATATAGAAAAAAATATTTGTTCTGCTTAAGGCATATTTGGGAATAAACCATTGTACAAATTATTGCACATTGAAACCACAGTGCATTACAGACTGTCTGCATAGAAGATTAAAAGAGAGACAAACACAAATAAGCCAGGTTTATCAACCTGACTTAGGTCATCATTAACTGTAGATCGGAAGACAAACGTATTTCCTTGTCAAATATGCAGCAGTTGAGAACTTTGGCATTTTTGGTACCTTAAGAACCAAAAGTCATTCAGCACCATGAAAATAGACTTTTAACCATAACTCTGTACCTGAATTTCTTCTTCCTCGTTTGACATAGTTTAGTAATGGCTTTTTTTTTTAAAGGAAAAAGAAATTGCAAGACTACAACATGTTTACAATATTGCATTGAAAATAAATCTTAAGGGAATTTAGGGCGAAGACAGACATAGCATTTAAAGAGAAGTCACAGTGGATTCTTCAGCCATGGTGTGAGCCAACCTCCCCCCTCCTCTTCCCCCTACTTTGCACAACCCTCATCCTCTGTGAAGTTAAATGGTGAGGTTTGGTGTCAGTTTTGTCCCTTTCCCCCCACATTCCTTCCTTTAAAAATAAAATAAAGGTAAGTGCAAGTTGTACCTTCACACATTCTCTCTTCTTAAAAAAAATGAAAGTTTTAGAACTGTTGCAAAATTGCTTGAGGAATTTGGGTGGTGGGCAAAGAAAGAAAAAAGAGAGAGAGAGGTCTCTGAAGTCACAAGCGCAATAGCAGAACAGCATTAGCTTTTGTGGCAACCTTGCACAAACATGTTTTTTGGACTTCAACCTTGGCAAAGTAGCGGGGGGGGGGGGGAGAGTCATTTAGATTGAATGAGATGAAGGAACTGCCAAAGCTGAACAGCCCCCACCGCTCTACAACGTTACACCTGTCTTCACCCATCATCTCCCTACGTAATCTCCCATTCTCCCCACCCTCAACAGTTTTGTTTTAACCCTGATATCCTTGACTTCCAGTCAATCCTTGGCAATCTGTAGTCCAGAAAGATTCAAGTCAGATTTTTCAATAAAAAAAATAAAATGGAATGATGATACAAGATCCAGTCATTGTCCCCCTATAAAAGTTCCACAATTGTCTCGTCTTTTCTTTATTGTCCGTTCATTTCCACGCTTTCTTTTTGGAAAGACCTCGCTGGGGTTCTTTGTAGTGCTTTAAAGTGGAGTTCTCCCCTCTGGCGGAAGACAGTCTTTTGTGCTGTCAAATACTGAATCTCTCATGGCAGTAAAGGAAAAGTTCACCACGTCCTGTTTAAAAGTGTCTTTTCATATGCAAGGCAAGGTGGTCAGACCTGGAAAACGCTCTGTCACACCTCTGGCACTGGAATGGGCGGTGCCCCGTGTGTTTTCTGTAGTGACGCGTGAGTTCATCAGAGCGGGCGAATTTCCAGCCACAACCTTCCCAGTCACAGTGATAGGGCTTCTCACCTTGAGAAATAAAGAACCATATCAATTACTTCTGTATCCTTCACAGATATAGGTGCATCATACGATTTCATAAATATAAGTTTGTTCCAGCAATCACAGTTACAGACCGTTTTCCCTATGGTCAGACTGTTGTCATTATAGCTTCACATCAGCCGCTATAGCTGAACAAATTAGAAAAGGAAAAAATCTCATGCATATTTATTCAGCTGGCGAGACAATAGTTTTCTTTCCCCAAAATGCTGAAGGTGGTATAAGAAGCATTTTCCGTGGTGTGCGTACACCTATCCCTCAATCATCCCTCTTCAACAGTTCTGCAGGTTTTCTAAAAACCTGTAGAACCCGTTTGACCATGAACGGTGGCATAAAACAAACAGGCTTGCAAATAATGTACCCACATACCTAGCCACCTGTGGCTAATAAGAATTGCCTCTGGGTAACGAAGCTGGAAAACTTTGCAAAACTTTGCTGTTGTTTTTCTTTTGATCACAAATGACTAGGCAAGCAAAATTATCTGTGGACTAGTATTATTAAACTAGTTTGCAAAGCTGGTGTTCACTACAGGTAACAATGCCTCACTTGTACCACCAATTCTCGCACACTAACATCTGTCACCAGCCTACATAAAATGAGGACATATCTAGAAGCATAAACATCTAAGGGACTTTTTCCCCCAATGGTTGCTTGGCAGTATGTTAAATCACAATACTTTGTTTCTCGATCTCTTCCTTGACTGCTTCCAAAATTAATGTTGCATGTAAGCATTCAGACTACAAAGGAAACCTGTGTCCATTCAGGTAAGCTTAGCAGTCAAACTGTTGTTACAACCACACTTTTCAGGGAACTAAAGAAAACGACGGAAAGCTATTTGCAGTCCCTTCACTGTCAAACTTAACACCCTCCTTTATATATATATATAATCAAACCAAGAACTTATGCGGAAATTGACATCAAACAGAAGTTTCTCTGAAAGTCAATGTTCTTAAGCAGTTTGGAGATACTGAAGCAGTGCTGTTCAATGTATTTTAACCATGCTGACAATGCCCTAACTTTATTCTTTATGCCCTAGCTTTAGTATTTTAAATCATGCTTGTGAGTCACTTTGAGTCAATTTTATGAGTAATACAACTAATAATTGTTGATGATGCTAATAATAATAAGAAGAAGAATACGAATACGTGTACACATGTGAAAGCGCTTAAATCAGTGAATCTGTTTCCAGGTATATATGTTAAAAACTAGGCTGTTAGCACTATTAACGTGTTACAAGGCAGTCCTAACTTTGCTTATTCAGAGCTAAGCCTGTCTTCAATGAACTAACAGGTTACCTGCTATACTTTTACTCATAACACCCATTTTTTTCTTAAGAGAGTCTAATTATTACTCATTAGAAAAGATGTTCAAGTTCTGGCAAATTTAATTGAAAAACAAATACTGCCATTTAAAGAATATTTACTCACAATTAAGTCCCATTGGGGGACTTAATTAAGTCCCACTGGGGGACTTAATTTCCAAGTAAACGTGTTAAGCAGCAAGGTAAATTATTGTGAGTAAAAAATTATTTCATAGTAAGATGAACATATAAACTTCAGCAGCAAGAACTAAATCTGTTGGTTATTTTTATCACTTTATATGGCTGGCTGGAAAATCCAGAACTGGATGTTTTCCGAAGCTAATTAACCAAGTCTGTTGCTAACTGGCAGCCGTTTTATACAACAGAATTGAGGAGAAATTAAATATAACAGTTTGTGGGAGGGCTGCCCTGCTTCCCCTGAAGTCAAAACAGTCTCAAATTAGAAGTTGGTCTCCAAGATCATAGCCAATCAGCTAACATTTGTTGATTTAGAGCAAATCGAAATGAGACTAAGCTCTTTAACCAGAAGCAACAAGTCCAACAAAATAAATGAATTATGGCTATTTGCAATTTCCATTCCCCCAAAAGAAACACCTCAGTGGCGTTATCAGCATAAACATGCTTAATTCACTCTGGACTTCTAGCTACCTTGTAATTAGCTAGCCACATGGCCAGAGTCAGGCAAGAAAATCTTGCACGTCTGCAAAACAATTCCTTTGCTGTGGCTGAATCATTCAGAGACATTTTAACGAACTCCTCCGATCTGTAAGCAAAGCCATATATTTAATGGCTCCCGCTATTTAAATTCTTATCTTGGATGTAGCCACAGATATGCATATTTTAATACACTGGTGGAATGAAACTATTTTAAAATGGATACCACAAAGGTACCCCACCAAAAAAGAAAAAAAAGAATACGGTTGAGGGGGGTGTTGTTGCTCAGGGTGTGTATCCTCATCCTGCTTTTGCCTCTGTTAGACAGGTTGGCAGGTTTTAATATTTCCAAAACCACCAAAACCTATTTAACTAGCGTGTGAGAAAAGATGTATACATGGGTACATGATAATGATGATTCTCTCAGACTGATGGAGATGCAGGAGTTTAAGGGCGCAATTAGCACAGCAGCTCACTTACAAGGCACAGTGGGATACTTCTGAGCGAGCATGGATGGGATTGCACAGCAAGGCAGTTAAAAAGAGGAATGAACGAGGCATCGCTGCATATAGCATATACAGACTCCTTTTTTGTGTGTCCCAACATCATATCACCAAACAAGTTTCACAAGCTTTTGGAAGACTTGCAAAACTGGTGCACAGAGTTACAGCGGGGCAAATGCATATGGCACCACAGGCAAACATGCCTTTTTCATACAAATGCCAGCTCTCTGAAAAAAAACCACTTTCCAGCCACATACAACAACCCTACTATGTTGGGTGGGGTGCGGTGTGCAAAAACAAAACAAAAACCTTTACACAGCTGATGTTGGACTATAGAGATTTGCTTTTGAGATAAGGGATGCCTGGGACCTTGGCAGCACAGTTGAGCAGGGCTTACCTGTATGGGTCCGAAGGTGTGCTTTGAGGTGTGAGCTCTTTGTGTACGTTTTGCCGCAACCCGCATAGTCGCATGTGTGTGTGGCGGTCCTTTTCCTGGGCCATGACCGCCGCCCCCTCTTCGGCTTGGTCTCTTCGGCGAGGCAGCTCCCAGAAGGCATCAGCTCTAGAGGTGAAGAGGGCGGAGTCAGCATCATCCCTTGTACCAAGCGAGGCATATTTACAGGCTCTCCAAAAACATTTAGATAGTGAGACTGACCTTGATACTGGAGTGCGCTTGGTGGCAGCTGCTCTGGGAGAAAAGGAGGGTATCCCGGGCCAGGGTGGTAGCCTGGAGGAAGCGGCAGAGCTGGGTGACTTAAGCCCTGCGGGGAGGGGTGGCAGTCTCTGCTGTTCATCAGCTCCTCTGGAGTCAAGGGAGGGTTAGTCCTGCTAGGCAGTGGGCGCCCCAAGGGAAAATCGTGTTGCTGCGCCCTCTGAGTATTCCCGTGGGATTGGCCAATGGTGCAAGAAGGGGCAGCCTCCTGCTTGATTTTTTGGCACATCCTGGGCACGTGGTTATAAATAGGAGGCTGCACGGGTCCATCTGAACAAGGGGAGGTTGCAGCAGCTGGGTTGTTCTTGCTGCTAACACTGATGTGGTTGTTGTATTCCCCCATGTTCACGGTGGCTTTCACCACAAATTTGCCATGCAGGCTGCCCAGTGGGGATGGCTGCTGCTGCTGCTGCTGTTGCTGCTGCTGCTGCATATAAACTGGGTCCAGATCTGGCCTCATCAGCTCAGCTACAAATCCACCGGAAGGGGACACGTCGTTGATATCAGCCAGGTTGAACGGGGCGGCCGGGGCCTGCTCCCTGTTGTACAGCATAGCTCCCCCTCCTCCTCCGGTGTGATCGGCCCTTTGCAGTTGGTAGGTGAAGTCGCAAGTGGTAACTGTTGGGCAGTTGCTGCTCGTGACGGCGGGCGAGGGGCCAGGAGCAGTGCTTACTACTGCTGCGGCAGCAGCCGTGGGTTGCTCCTGAGGCATCAGGGAGTTGGAGAGGATGAAGTCAAAGTCCAGAAGCTCGTTCAACTCCTCCGTCTCCCGCCTTGACATAGCCCCACTGCTGCTGTTTGTGGTGCTGCTTTCCAGCTCAGAAGAGAGGTCGTAAGGCCGTCCTGTGAATACAGAGGGAATCCGCTTGAGGTGAGAGAGCTCCTCCCGCCACTTCTGTGAGCAGAAAAAGAAGAAAAAAAACCGGTGTTGGTAAAGAGGGAGAAAACAGTGCTGGTGAAAGCACTCTGAACTTTTGAGTTTCGCAAAGCAGGAAAGGTATAGGAAAACCTAGGCATGAGCAAAAACCACCAACCAAAGGCACGACCACCAAAACAGGGGGAGAAGTCTTTCAGAGACAACTCTTTGGGACACAACTGAGTTGCCACAACACAACAAGGGACAGTCCTCTGCTGATTGAAGTGAACTTGTCAGTCTGTTCAAAGCAGTAGTCGCATGGCCCAATGCAATCAGCTGCAGAATTGCAGGACTGTGAAACGAAACCCTGGAAATTGTCAGTCAAGCCCCTATTTTATCATGTGTTGAAAATACTTAAATAACACACACTGCAGGAGGGGGGAATAAATTGGGAGTCTCTTGACTTCTGATATATGTGCTTTTAAGGCAAACTAGGCAATTGTCAAGTCACGACATGTTGCATAGAACTTTCATTTTCTCTCTCCATTCTGTGCTACATGGTGTGTGTGTGTGTTTTTGGGGGGGCACTGTAATATTAATTTACGGGTTCAAAGGATTGTTAGGACTTTTACTGTAAAGCCTGAAGTTGCAAGGTTTAGATGGAATAATTTTTTAAGTCTTTAACTTTCCAACTGTCTGTTCAAAAACTTGCCTGCAAAAAGTTACAAGACATGGTGATAAAATTAAAGGCACCAGTTAGCAAATTTATGTGTGTTTATGTGACTATACCTAAGTTTATGTATAGTCACATATATGCCCTTATAATCAAGTTACATTTACCTACTTATTAGTAAAGCAACGTTTTAGACACTACCGAGAAAAAAATGAGTTTACATGACTTAAAAAAGAGAAGGTATCATGTGGCTTTCTGCTTTTGTAAAGGAGCACAAAAATTAATACAAATCAACAAAAACTGCACGCACAATGTTAATCAGATTGCCTGCATTTGATATTAAACATATGTAGGCGTTTTCTACAGCAGCATGCATTATACAACAGCAGCTGTAGGTACAAGCCATCAGCTTGAGACAAGAGAACAAAAAGTTAACCTAAGCACATGAGTAGGTGTGCATATTTCCCAAGGCTGCCCATGTATTAAAACATATGTATCCACACCCATGATTCTGGGTTGCGATACACTGCATATTTCAGCTTATTTACTGCAGCACAGATCTGGTAAAGCAGATCTATCTATCCGTTTCTCTTTCCCCCTACCATCCCACATTACAGACTGAACTTCAGGGAGCAGCTACGCCCCTGCAGAAAGTAAGAGCATTTTCCTAAATTGTGCCTACACACATTCTGAGGGTCTAGGGAACAACAGAGCAAAAGAGTACTGTAGTCACATGAAAGTGCTGCTTTTTTTTAAAAAAAGGTGGGGATCATATCCCCACAGCTGCTGTTAGAATATACATTTACATTGCAACACACACACACCATGTGTATGTTTTCACAATTGAAAAGGGTGGAATAGCTCCCTTTTCATAAACCCTCACCGTGGCTTTATCGAACCAGACCGGGATTTTGTTTTTTTAAAGATGTCTCATTCAAACTCTGTTGAGACCTGATCAACTTCCACATTCCACCCTATTATAGGAATCTGTCTCCTTCATCTTCTAACATCCCACCCCAGCACCAAATGCTTTAGCTTAAAAAAAGAAAAGAAAAGAAAGATAGTGGGGCTCAAGCCCATCAAGAAGCACCACCCTAATGTGGAATCCCATTCCACCAGTACAGGAGCTTGAGGGATTCTTTGATTCAGTGCTTCTTTGGTGGAAGAAATGCACTCCACACCTGTGCCGAAGGTCATTCTCATGTCCCATTAAAAGCAAAAAGGCAGGTTCTGGGGGAGCTGAGCTCCTCCAGGACTAGTTTGATCCCTGAGTAACCCCCCCCCCATCAGCATTCACATGCAACTGCCCGGTTGTGTACTCACGTTACTGGCACCTGCTTGCCTCAAGGCTTTCTCCCTGCCGGCCGTGCCCGCTGCGAAGGTGGCGATGGAAGGGAGGAGGGTGCCGCTGAGAGCCATGTCAAACTCGCCGTGGGGCGGCTGCCTGCGGAAACGTCAGAAGGGAGAAGGGTGAAATAAACCGGCGAAGCCCTGGGTTCATCCACAGACAGAACGCAATCAAAGAAAAAATTATCCAAGTTCGGTTCTGGCATGCTCAAAGTTCAGATCCAAGCATCATCGAAGGGAGGAAGGGGGGTAGAAAAAATGGAAAAAGGGGAAACATCACCCACCTCATTAACGTGCCAAGGGCCGGTGCTTGGTCGGAGGTCAGAAGTATAGAATTATTAGTGTGATATATATATATATAGATATATGTATTTATATATACTGCAACGGGATGTTGTTAACTTTTGTCCTTTGGGTTGCAAAAAGAAAGCAAACCAGAAACTTAAAAAATTATATAAAAAAATTAAAAAGCCGAAGGGCGAGCTTTTGCTGGTGGCTTCTCCTACGATGAGGAGCAGCCCCGCCACGGAGCTGCTCCGGCAGATTGCAGCGCGGGCAGCGGCTGGAAGAAGGCGAGAGACGGTTCCCGGGGATTCCCTGCTCGCGCCGCTGCCATGAGGGGAGTCCGGGAGTCTCCCGCAGCCACCGCCGCACGTCCCTGGCTGGCTGGCTGGGCTAACTGACGGGCGGGGCCGGCGCGCTGCCTCGGTCTCCCTCTCTCTCTTTCCCCCCGTCACGCGCTCAGGCTTCTCCGCTCCTCCCGCCGCTCCTTTCGCCCACCGCGGCCTTTGCGAACTGTCAAGCCGCGCGCCCGCCTCAGGCGCACTTATAAACTCTCCCGCCCGCCCCGCCCACCTCCGCGGGAGCCACGCCCACCACCACCACCCCCGAGAGGCGGGGCTGGGGCATCGCGTCGCTACGGGCGACGGGAGAAAACAACAAACTTTACTCTCCCGTCCAGCACGTGGGGGCGGCGGGAGGGAGGGAGGGAGCGAGAGGGAGAGAGCAAAGGGATGGGCCGTGACGTCAGCAGAGCAGCTGGTTGGCAGCTCCCGCCCGGCGCTGACGCCAGCGAGGAGGAGCCCGCGAGGCAGCCGAGAGCCGCCCGTTGTGTTTCTGCTCGTCGCCCTCGCCTCAGAGGGCTTCAAAGGGGGGGGGGTCGCTATGCGTGAAGGGAGAATGGTATATAAAACACACACACACACAAATATAAAGATATATATATATATGGGGAGCTCATAGCTTCAGTTTTTGTGCCTCCCCTGGGTCAGCTCTGGCGCCTTTCTCTTACGCGGGGGGTGGGGAGAGGCCATAGACGGCAGTGATTTAAATGCATTTCCCTCAGTCGTCGAGTTTAGTTATAGAAGAGGTGACCCCCCTCCAAAAAAAAAATTACATTTCTCCGATGAAAATAGGGACGTTCTATTCAATTACGAAAAATCAAAACAGTAACGTTATTTATACTCTGCCCAGCTGACTGGGTTGCCCCAGCCAGTCTGCCAACATGTATGAAAACATAATAAAACATTAAACATTTTAAAAAGAAACTTCCCTATAGTATCTATATACTTATCTCCTTCGCTGTACATACATATATACTTATGTCCTTGGCTCAGGAGTTGCATAACTCCATATCTTCCAACATTTCTCTGATGAAAATAGGAACATCCTATTTAATAATAATAATTTTATTATTTATACTGCAGCCATCTGTACAGTGCATATATAAACATAATAAAACATTGAACATTAAAAAACAATGAAAACAACAGCAACAATAATTGCACCTCACCCATCTGGCTGGGTTGCCCCAGCCATTCTGAGTGGCTTCCAACATAAATAAATAAAAAAATTGAAAATTAAAAAACTTCGCTATACTGGGCTGCCTTCAGAAATCTTCTAAAGGTTGTATAGTTACTTATGTCCTTGGCTTCAGGGTCACATAACTCCATACCTGCCAACATTTCTCTGACGAAATAGGAAAATCCTAAGGAAAAGCGGGACATTTTAGGATAAAATCAGAAACTGGGACGGCTTCTGTAAATCCCGGACTGTCACTGGAAAATAGGGACACTTAGAAGGTCTGGAGTTGTCATCTGACATGCAGATAGCACCTTTAGAGATGGATTTTGTTCATTTATTTTAGAACACCTGCCCCCACCCCCATCTCTCCGTCCCCAGGTTACCATTTCCAGGACAGAAATAAAACACACACTTTTAATTGTTAGTCCCACAATCAGTTTCAGGTCTAGCTTGGCCCTGAGTAATGCTCTCAGCCAGAGCTGCCCACCGCTCATTTTGAATTAGAGGGAAATGCTTCCAGCCCAAAGGACAGGGCTTGCAGGCAGGCTTAAGCCTTGCCACCTGCCCTTCCTCTCCACCATTGCCAGGCTATGGACTAGGATACCTCATCATTCATTCATCACCTTTGCATCCTGGTGTAGAGGAACAAGAACCAAACAAATGTCACATTAGCCGGCAGCTGTTACCCTGAGGGGGAGAGGGTCACATATTGCTTGCTCTGCTTTCTGGAATTGCAACACTTCTTCCCCGCCAATTTCCTAACTATCCCATTTTGCCTTGACAACAATGGCAAGGGCAGATTCAGTTGAAACATTTGCCCAGGGCAGTTCATAGCCAAGCAGGGATTTGAAGTCAGGCTTTCCGTGTTCAGGCCCAACCAATCCGTTCAATACTGCCCCAGTTAATGCAGGATTTTTCATTTGAAGTCTGCTTGGACCTGCCTATACTTAAAGTATAACAGGTCTCGCCTCACTGCTCTTCTGTATACGCATTTCCAACTTGTGTTTGAGCAGTACCCACATGATTTGGTCAAACAGTAATTACCACAAGTAATAGGGTTCAGATTACGTTTATCTTAATATACTAGATTGTGTGGGACCCCAAAATTTGCTTTGAATAAAGTGCTACTAGGTTTAGGAGCCATATTGGGTGTTATGCACACCATACATTTAAAACACATCACTTTCCCAAAGAATCACCACAAAACTGCAATTCCCAACATACTTAATGAACTTCTGTCCCCTGGACTTTTAAAATGTTCTCTTAACATATTGTGTGTATGCAGCCTTGGAGAAATCCAGTAATGTGGGCCCAGGACATGTGGTTAGTGACAGGGAAAAATTGTGGTTCTGCTAAGTAGTCTTTGTCCACCATTACTGTTTCAGACTAACTGTTCTTGATGAAAGCTTATGCTCAGTTAGCTTTTCAAGTAGTATAGCAGTTCCAAAACAATTTTTCACAGCTCAGAAAATTTTAGATGGCTTCTGGAAACCCTGTTATTGCTGTGTCTTGGACTTAAGATATCCTGGATCTTGAATTTTTCAATCATTGACCACCAGCTACAAATTGGTAAGAGTCTGCCTAATGTTTGCACATTTAACTATGGCAACATAGTGTAGTAGAGCTACAATTCCCTGTGTAAGGATCAGTATCAGCATAGATTTTTGCTAGTGGTGACATGAGAAAAAGATGGAAAGCGGAGCAGAAAAGTAAGAGGAGGTTGAAAGTGAAGAGGAAGTAAAGCAAACACTGTTAGGAGGGATGAAAGAAGATTTTTTCCCCTATGTGAAGTTACAAAAGCTTCAGATCATTCATCTGTGTCACAAGCTAGGATGTGTCACTTAATTGCAACTAATTGCCCTGCCCCTGCTTTAGTTGTTGAAAGGGATAAGGAACATTTTGTTTTGTCTCCAGCAGACAACCACTTAGTTGCTCCATGAGGAGAGGGGGTTGTAGTTTTTTTTAATTATGTTTTGTGTTTTTATGTTGTAAACCATCCTGTGATCTCTGGATGAAGGACAGCATATAAATTCAATAAATAAACAAAATAATAATAATATTCTTCTTTGCTTCCTAAACTGATGTGTTCTTCCAGTAATATGTAGTGCTGGAATGTGGTGCTTTTTCTGTCCTTAAGAGCTTGGATTGACATGATTTTTATATTCTATAATTACTGAACTGTAAGAGTGACACTGTCCAGAATATATAACTACTTTATAACTAGCTTCACTTTACGTCACAGGAATTATTATAATATTTGTTTATGTAGCCTTCTTGCATGATCTAAGTATTTTTATATAGAAGGAACTAAGTTGCAATTCTATACATACATACAACTGACTTTCTTCCAAATAGACTGGTATAGCAGCCAGTGCTCTGTAAATTCCATTGAAGTTTATACTATTAGACCTTATTAATACTTGTAAGACATCTTTGGATATTGTAAATTTTATAGAATGTTGGAATGGATGTTACAGGTTCCTCAAAATTAAGTACAATAACCTGCATCATGATGAAGGAAGTAAAGGTTCCCTCACACAACCATATTAATATTTTTGCATGGCAACTGCTCTTTTTGTTAGTTAAATGTTGGAGTGCCTGGAAATGTCATAATTTTGAATTACTAACTACACTGAGGAACTGGGTTGTGGGTACCCTCTAAATACTTGACATTATAAAAGTAATACAAGGTGGCTGAGAGATTCTCAACCATTGCTTCTCTTTTATACTCTGTTTATGGAAATGAAGTTTCCTATTTCTGTAGAATTTTGCTGCCTTTTCACCCACCTATATACAGAAATAATATTTCTTTGATTTTGTCTCACCTATGTCTGAGTATATGTGCTCCATAACTTACATCCTTTATTGCTGGATGACATCAACTTTGTGATTATTGTGACTCTTCACCATACATGTGAAGTATCTGTTTGAGTTGAAAAATACACTTCTACCCCATTTTGTGGAGAAAAAGGTAGTCTCCAAACAATACAGAATACAGCGCCACCCGCATCCATACAGAATATGGCTACCCCATAAAAGAAGTATAAGATTACTACATGTAGCTTCCAGCTGAAATGTAAATGTACCAACTTCTTTTGCTTTTCATCTAAAAAAATATTTTCTTTTCTCAGCTGTAGATTCTGGAAAGAATGGGGGGTGGCCTCATAAATGAGGCTGGTTGGATATTTAAAGGTTATGAACCTCCCTTCTCATAATCTATTATTTCCAAACAGGTTAATCTGGGGGAGTTAAGTTCTGCTCTATATAATTTATAAACATGAGAGTGAGTAACCTTTGATGACTAAATTAAACCATGAAAGAATAAAATGCTCAGCTTTCTCTCTACAAACTGGTATTTCATGTTTCACCATATTAATAGTTAATATCTCTGGTCCGCAAGAATGGAGATGTTTCGGTAGAAAGTTCATTTCTTGACAGAAGATATGATGAGTAGCATGACGGTAAAATGATTAATGTGGAAACATGAGAAAGATTTTTTTAAAAAAAGCTTTCCTCCTTATTAAGGGTTTGCCTTAATGTCTGAGATGTATAGCTTTTACTGTTTACTATATATTCTAGTTTTAGGGTACATCCAGGTCATCATTTTTCAAGGAGCTGCTACTGAAAATAGTTCAAGAAGACTGAAAGCAAAGAATGAAGGGTGTTTCTCCTCCACTCAAAATCACAGCCTCCTGAGACTGCTTTTCTTTAAAACAGAACAGAACTTCATATCATTTGCAAGTAAATGTAGTTTGCACCCAGCTGGGACCAACAAGTGGATTGGGTTTGATGCCGACAGTGAGTGTCACGGTCAACATGGCGAAAACAGGATACAATGAAAAGGAATAGCAGGTGGGATGGGCATGGGTCCAAACATGGAGCCTGTTGACCATTAGGTCAGTGTGTCTGGCTGTTGGTGGTTTGCTGTTAGAAGGTTCATGGTTCAAGGCCACCCAGGGACAGCTGTGGGCAGGATTTCTGCATTGCAGGGGGTTGGTTTAAGTCAACATTTCTCTCTGTCCTCTCTCCAGTCCTCTCGCAGGGCCATCCTAACCTTTCCCTATAATACCCACTCATATGCTCAAGTCAGAACGTGTTGTGCACCTTTGACTCAACAAGAGGTTGACTTTGGGTCACGGTAAACTAAAGGGAAAACTGTATATAATTTATATTGCAGTTACACTATAAAATACTCATGACCATGTGCACCTGGTCAAGACCAGGGAAATCTCCCATACCTGCCCAACCCCTGTCCACAGAAACAGTACTTCTGTCTTGTCCAGAGTCAATCTCAGTGCGTTAGCCGCATAAAATATAATTACTTTTATTTTATATTTATGCTGCTGCTCACTAAAGCTTCCATGGTATCTTAAAAGGTAAAGGTACCCCTGCCCGTACGGGCCAGTCTTGCCAGACTCTAGGGTTGTGCGCTCATCTCACTCTATAGGCCGGGAGCCAGTGCTGTCCGCAGACACTTCCGGGTCACGTGGCCAGCGTGACAAGCTGCATCTGGCGAGCCAGCGCAGCACACGGAACACCGTTTACCTTCCCGCTGGTAAGCGGTCCCTATTTATCTACTTGCACCCGGGGGTGCTTTCGAACTGCTAGGTTGGCAGGCGCTGGGACCGAACGACGGGAGCTCACCCCGCCGCGGGGATTCGAACCGCCGACCATGCGATCGGCAAGTCCTAGGCGCTGAGGATTTACCCACAGCGCCACCCGCGTCCCATGGTATCTTAAAGCAAAGCTAATAAGAGCAAAAAAATACCATAATAATAAATATAAAACTAACAGCAATCAAAGAGATAAAATGATAGAGAGCAACAGCTAAAAGCAATGTTTAAATTCAGCAGCACAGATAAATAAACTACAGCCAGCTTACACCAAATGACAAAAATGTCAGGCAAAAAAAAAAAAAAAAAAAAAGGATTGGCACTAAAATGATGTCAAAATTGCCATCTGACAAGCCTCTCTGGGGAGAGCAATCAAACTGGCCATCTCTTCAGTCACCACCCACCTAAATAGGGATTCAGAGGATGGCCTTTAAGGATGACTGCATATTAAGTCACTACAATGTTTGGTTTATGTACTCTTAGGGTCAAACTACATATATCTATGATTGCATTTATTATATTTGCTGTTTGTTACTAAATGATTGCATTTAGTATATAAAGTTTGTTACTATGGTATGTATGTTTGTGTTTTTAGGTTGTAAACTGCCCTGTGATCCCCAGATGATGGGCAGTATAGAAATACAAACACACACACACCATATATATATATAGTAAAGGACCCCTGACAGTTAAGTCCAGTCGTGAATGACTCTGGGGTTGCGGTGCTCATCTTGTTTTACTGGCCAAGGGAGCCCACATTTGTCCGCAGACAGTTTTTCCGGGTCAGCATGACTAAGCTGCTTCTGACGAAACCAGAGCAGCGCACGGAAACGCCGTTTACCTTCCCACTGGAGCGGTAAATATCTACTTGCACTTTAACATGCTTTCAAACTGCTAGGTTGGCAGGAGCAGGGACCGAGCAATGGGAGCTCACCCCGTCGCAGGCCTTTGAACCGCCGACCTTCCAATCGGCAAGCCCTAGGCTCAGTGGTTTAGACCACAGCGCCACCTGCATCCCTATATATATATGCTATATATATATATATAGCAACCACAGAGAATGGGGCGATAGCACATGGAAAGTGGGGGTTTAACCCTTTTCTCCTGCACAACATTTCCAACAAAAATAGTTCCTCCCAAGCAGCAATCGATGCTGCTTTTTCTCAACTGATCATAAGCTAGGCAGTAAGGATGCAACTGTTAGGTGTACATTTGTTACAAAATTACATGTATATATCCAGCTCACAGAGCGATAAATATTTATTCTCTTACACATATTTTACTGTATTTATTTATTAAACCGAATAGGAATTATTAACTCATTCCTAAAGTATATTTAAATGCAGGCAAGTCCGACTTTTTAAATGTAATTCCCGTGCATGCAGGTATGTTTGGGAGTGGGGCATTGGTCTCCATAATAAAAGATGGAGGAGTGAATTGATGTTTCCTGTTCTGAAAGTAAATATTTTGCTTCAAGAGTTTGCCTTAAATGTCTCCAGCTTTGCTTTGGCATTTATGTAGCAGCAGGATACTATTATCCTACGATAACATTCTCTTGCACAGACATGATAGTTTAATTAGAGCAATATGGAAACAACTTTAGTATCTTTGACATGGGCTCTACATGGTGAGTCATTGATACTATAACTAAAGACAGATTTTTGGCATCATAATGTACAGTAGGACAAAGATTTGGAAATATAAAATTCTCTTCCACTTGAATGGCAGCCTTCCAGGCAGGGGCAGCTACACAGAGTGGCAAGGTCATGCATTTGCCAGGGCCCTAAGAATGTCCAAGTAACATTATCATTCTCACTTGGCATTGCACACTCAGAAAAGTCAAAGGCAATGTGATAGAATTCTCACTTAGTATGCCCCATGTTTCCTAGTTTAAGGCTCAGTGGAGGTGCATTGCAGAGGACTCCCACACTCCTGGAACTTGGCAATTCCCCCAAGGTACTTAAAAATGACCTCTTTGTGCTTAGTTGGTGCTTGTCCTTCTAATTCAGTAATGCTGAGTGGATATGATTCATCAGAACTTTCCCTATGCCAGCACCACTGAAATAAACAGAACATGCAAAGGAGTTCTGTACCCTTGTGGAAGTTTGATTTCTTTCAGTAGGTTGACAAAGAATGGTTAATTGTGTCCATTTGTTTTACCAGCATATGATTGTTGTTACTGCATTTCGGTAGATGCCAGCCTGGCACTAAGCAATGGTAAGGGGTATTTCTTTACTTGCAGCATAATGATGATGATGATAATAATAATAATAATAATAATAATCATCATCATCATCATCATCTATTTATACCCTGCCCATCTGGCTGAGTTTCCCCAGCCACTCTGAGCGGCTTCCAATCAAGTGTTAAAAACAATACAGCATTAAATATTAAAAACTTCCCTAAACAGGGCTGCCTTCAGATGTCTTTTAAAGATAAAATAGCTGCTTATTTCCTTCACATCTGAAGGGAGGGCGTTCCACAGGCGCCACTACTGAGAAGGCCCTCTGTCTGGTTCCCTGTAACCTCACTTCTCGCAATGAGGGAGCCGCCAGAAGGTCCTCGGCGCTGGACCTCAGTGTCTGGGGCTGAACGATGGGGGTGGAGACACTCCTTCAGGTATATAGGACTGAGGCCGTTTAGGGCTTTAAAGGTCAGCACCAATACTTAGAATTGTGCTCGGAAGCATACTGGGAGCCGGTGTTATGTGGTCCCAGCAGCCACTCCCAGTTACCAGTCTAGCTGCCGCATTCTGGATTAATTGCAGTTTCCGGGTCACCTTCAAAGGTAGCCCCACGTAGAGCACATTGCAGTAGTCCAAGCATATGAGAATGTACTGTTGTGGGTTGAGATAGGGTAAGCACAGTCTTCTTCTGTTATAAGTAAATGCTGCAAATGTGCATTCTGTGCTTGTGCCTTGAATATGACTTCTTCACCATAGGGATGAATTGGTAAAAAAACGAATGAGCTTTTTTGACGTTACAGAACTGTAATAAAGAGTTCTATAGGTGAATAGTAGTCCACCCTTTTGCAGTTTGTCTACTTTCAGGATAAGTCCAATAGGCACATGTGAAAGTCACAGAGAATGTTTGTTTATTCAGGAGTAAATCCACTCAGCTTCCATGGTCTCTTTTTCCTAGTAAGTATGTTTAGGATTGCAGTCCAAGGCTGCCAGGTAAATTGTCACCTATGAATATGTCTAGCATAGTTTATTATTTTAAAGGGATGGTGAACAAAAACCATGTTTTCAATCTGTATGTTTTTGGATATAAATCTATAGGAAGTGGATATGCTGTTACAATGTTAGCTCCAAATTGCTCTTTTAAATAAACCAGCACCCTCAGTTTTCCAGGGTACAATTCAAGCATATGCTTGAAGGATAACAAGGAAAGGAAGAATAGATAAAAGAACATTTGCTTTCATTAATTATCACAGGAATAAATTGGAGGATTCTAATGAGCAACCTAACAATTATCAGCTGGAACTGTGACTTTGCATTCAGACAGCAACTTGATTGCCAAATAATGCTTTCATCCATAAATAAATTCTTCCATTTTATTTGACAGTCTCCCTGATTGTGTTACACAACATGTCATCTTGTCAATATGTCACACAATTGTTAAGACTGGTATTTTGGGCAAGAGGTTTGTCTAAAAGAGTTAGACTTGCAATGGCTGGAAACTTCAAAGTAAATCCATCATCCAAATATGTCAACTTTATTCTGTCCACAAATCTGTTTTCTGTGTTTTATTCCAAGTGTTATCTGCTGACATTTAGTGACAAGAACTAATCCTTTGTTGATCTGGTACAAGGTGAAGGATTCTTTTTGATCTCATTATCAGAGTTGCTAATTCCCCCCCCCCTGCATAGCTGTTTTGATACAAGAAACCTTAAAAATTATGCAAGTTGGTACTCAGTTCTTGTTTAATGTTGTCATCCTCAAAACTGTATTTCCTTAGTGCAAATCTTCACTTCAGTGAAACCTCTACTGGTATAGCGTTTTGAGGGATCACTTCTAAGTTGACCCAGTTTGAACATGTTCAGTAATGTGAGGTGGATTTGCTTAGAGAAAATTTGGAAAACAATAATGTTAAAAGTCAAGGACACATGGGATTTTTAAAATTATGATTTCTATATTTGTTGTGTATACTAATATTTATGCTTATGACCTTTAAAGGCTGTTGAAGTGCTTGGTCAACAGAAATGACTGAACAGTATCAGACTCTTGCTGTTATGTGCTGTGAATTGACTTCAGTATGAGTTATACAGCCAATAAGAAGTTGCAATTTTCTATTTTGATTTTACTGACAGTGCAGTCCAGTGCATGTCTACTCTGAAGTCAATCCTATTGAGTTCAAAGAGAAATATTCCCAGGTCTGTGTGTTCAGAATTGCTGCTACTCATTCACTAGTGTAATATCACTAAATTACATTTTTTTTCAAACACGGGAATCAAATAATATCACAAATGCATTTATTATTGTTTCCTACTTTGAAATATTATTTCAGTTTCTGCCCTTTCTTTTTCATTTCTCTACAGTTATTTTTCTTTACACTTGTTTCTGCTTAGTCTGAATCTCAGCTTGTACAGGAGCAAATTGGTGAGCGGAACCAATATTTCAGTCCCTTCATCAGGGTTCCTATTACAGCAATTCAGTCAAGGTAAAAAGTCTGTGTGCACAGTACATTTTTGCATACAGGTGTGGGGAATATTTAAGTAGATTGTATGGAGCTAGTTGGATAAATTGTATGGAAGAATGAAGGTAGGGGGAGAGACCCAAATTACAAATATTGTGGGACAAAATGTCCTAGAAGTAATTCTGTTACAAAAATGTAACATAATATGCACTTTTAAGTCCTACTGTTTTAATTAAGTACTGTATATGCTTAATTTCCCCCCAGTCAAAATCAATAGAGTTGAAACATGCTTAATTTTATATGAATTTTGCCCTGTGGGTTCTAAACTTCCTGGGATCAGCATTCGGTATTTTTTTCTCCATTTGCTTTAAAATGCATTTAGACACAAATCTGTACAGCTGCTTGTCTGGAAAGTACTGGTCAAGTACTCTTTCTGCAGGATATGGGTGTTTGAAATTGGCAGTTTCAGGCTTCAGCAGCAAAATAAGTAGCTAATCAGAAACAACAACAGTGGTTAAAGTGTGTGTTAAATGTTGTTGGCAAAGGTCTGAGCAACAGCTAGTATACGTGACTGCTTTTTGTCATCTCTCCACCCCCTCATCAATACAGATGAGAAATTGAGGTGGTGAAATGGCCCAATTCCCATTTGTGAAATATTTCAATATACTGTTTGCAGTGGTGTGCTTGGAGGTCTATATAGGAACTTTTAGAAAACTGCTTCCTGCCTAAAATTTCCATACATATACAACAGACTCTATGGTTACCAAAAAATAAGTGATCAGTTGAAAAACCAGGACATATTAAATTATAGTAGAGGTTTCCATATTATTATAATTGTTAATATGACAAAGCAAACTTGTTTAAGCAAATAAAGCAACTCAGCAGGGCTGGCTCCAGGTTTTGGGAGACTTAGAACTTGGATACTGCCTTACAGTGAACACATCTCATCTGAGAAGCTGAAAGGGATGGGAAGAGAGGTATTCAACTTAAAAGGTTCCTCTCTTAAGTAATTTTGAGGGCGCCCCTTTTGTCATTGTGGTTCCAGAGTCAATAACCTGCTGGCTATGTAAATCAAGCTATTTTTCTGAGAGCGAAGTTACATTATTAGGCTGAAAGCTCTAGAACATAAAGGGATAGACTTGCAACATGGTTACAAGTAAATTATATATGTTGAAATTCAGGGGAATTTCGATGAAAATCACATCTTCCAAGGGCAACATCCTGATTTCTGCTAGTACACTTCATAAATGACATTTAAAACCTGCAGCAACCTACAGAAAGTATCCAGAGTAATGATTTATCATTGTTTGACAACTTGGTCCTCTGTGTTGTGTAAACACATAGTAATATGTCGCTTATTGTGGAAAGATACTGTTATAAAGTTCATCAGCCTGGCAAATTTTGCTTATAGTATATAAAACCTGTATGTTTTCATCTTAGCTACAAAGATGACATTTCATCAGTTGGATTTGGCTACCATCATCACAGATCATCGCGTTCAGTCTGACAGTAGGAGATCTATTGATTAAAGGCACAAAAATAATCTTGGTTTCCTGAATTTAAACAGGGAACTGCATGGCTTCCAGCTACTGAATATACATTTTTCTGAATTAGCCTGCTAGCTTCCTTTGCAATTCACCCCTCCCTGCAGGTACTTTTTTTTTTTTTTAAAAAAAGGTTCATAGTTCAATTTCTCTTCCCTGATTTAAAAGACTAACATGGCTTAAAATTCACAAACTCATAAACAGCTAAGAATGTTGGTGTGTAGGATTCATTAAAGTCATAAGAAGTTCACTTCTTGGACACACATTTTAGAATTATCTGACTCTATTAGAAGAGCACCTTCGAATCAGTCTATCTTAACGCCAGATTTTCCAAAGTACTCAGAGTCACAGCGTCTTTTGCCATAGAGCATGTGAAGCCAATCCAGGCTTCCCTTTTCTCTTAATTTTCCTTGTCTTATCATGTTCATCTTGGTCGAAGAAATAAGCAAGCAGCTGGTAGGGCACTCTGATGTATCTGTTGTGACCAAATGCATTACCAGACAGACATGTCATTTCAGTACAAAAGGATGGAGTGGACTCTGTACAGAAGCCTCTGCAACATGTTCTTCTGCTATTTTAGTCATGGTCTTGTGGTCCACCTGAACAAATACTATAGCTTTTTAAGGATCAGCAAGCTGTTGGAAAATGGATTATTTTCTGGCAGATTCAAATCAACATTTTAAATTAATGTTTTAAATTTCAGATTAGTGCAGGCATTTTCAAACTTTTTACTCCCTGGGCTCAATTGAAAGAGTTTGCTTTGCTGTCCTTTTCTCCAACTCCCTATACAGCTCAGGACCAGGCTACTTGAGAGACCGCCTTATCCCTTATACACCCAGTGGATTGCTGCAGTCTGTAGGAGAGTCTTTCTGCAAGTTCCAAAGATCTCAGAAGTCCACACCGCAGTAGCTCAGAGCAGAGCTTATAGTGTTGCTGTATTATAACTAAACAACTTACCCTTACTATTTCTGGGAAACTCAGTGCTGTTTTTAGTTACCTGCAGAAGCCATGTGAATGGTTTCATTGTGATTCTTGCATTGAAGGGGGTTGGACTAGATGATTCTCAGGGTCCCTTCTGACTCTCCAATTCTATGATTTTATGATTCTCAACACATGTTGTTTGAAAGTGAAGGAAGGGTTGTGTGAGCTTTTCCAGACAATCAGTTCTGCCAAAGTGGTAATCTCATACAGTTTCATTTCTTCGAATAAATAACCATTAAGAGTAATAAAAAATAAAGACAAAGCAAAACAAAACAAAAACAAATTCAGTTCTACTTTTGTGTTTTACATTTTCTAATGGTTATGGACAGAATTTCCAAAATATAAACAATACATAACGTTTTCCTGAACCAATCACAATAATAAGGTAGACAGAACTAGATAGATGCAATATCAGATTTTTTGTTTGTGAATCTATTACATATGTGAACGCTGGCAGAGAATATAGAATTTTGTATTTGTCAGAGATAGCCCATTTTACTAAGTGCACCTAAGTCCTTTTATTGGGCACCTGCCAAAGCCGTATTATTACCATCTATGCAGGTTATAGACTGTTGGCATTTAAGATTAAGCAGTACTTAATGACAGAAGCAAAGCAACGCTGGAAGGTAATGTTTAATGATGGGCAAACTTCAAAACACTGGATTTTGTAAATGGCGAATGGACATAATTGGCAGTTTGTCAGAAAGCAAAAATGTAATTAAAGCAGCACCTGCCTGGAGTTTGGAACAAGATATTTCATGATTGAAGAGAAAAGGGGAAAATAGTAGTAACTGATAAAACTCTGAAATTGTGGGGCCTGGAGTGGGTTTCTGTGGGAATAATACTTCCTACTGCTCTATCAGGTAAAAAATTAGGTAAAAGTCTGATGTTTTCCCAGATAAGTAAATAAGATTTGCTTATTCACTATACTGTAAGGAAGTTCTATTAGGCAGTTGCTTAGAACTGGCTCATTTTTGGGGGACAAAATATGGCTTTGGGGCATATTTACATTTATTGTATGACCTTACAAATACACACACACCGCTCCAATTTTTGCCAAATTACTGTCATTGATATCTTGTTTCTTCTTAAAGTACATCAGTACATTGACATTACATGGAAGTGAGATTTCTTGACTGTTGGCTTATTCTAATGGTTACACATAAGTGTGACACATGGATGTGTTGGTGACAAGTGTCACAGGTAGTTTGCTAGTTTTGTTCAGAGAAAACCCCAAGGATGTGGATTTAAGATGCTGAAGGCCAGATTGTCAATTCTTAATGATTCAAGGCAAGTATTAAGTGAAGCAAGAACACAGCTGAGTGACATTGCAATAGATGAAAAACAACATTTGAAAATTATAGAAGCTTGCTAAGAAAGTTCATCAAGTCCGGTAAATCAAGGACATTCTTCCAGTGGGACTTTTAGATCAGACCACATCTTGGTTGCTTTCCCACCTTCATGATTGGTGGGAAACTCAGTATTTATCAAGAGACAGACAACTGTACATAGAACTTGTACAGGACATGAGGTATTTATTGAAGCTGGCTCACATTATTTTAAAGGCAGCTTGGTTCAACAAAAGTTATTCTCAACTATTATATGGTAATTGATTAATAGCCACATTTCCCTTGCAAATTGGGTGACATTGCAATTTTAGACATTTGTTTTGAGAAAGAAGCCCAAATTCATGTCTCTTTTAAAAGTTAAAGGGACTTGTGTGTGCGTGTGGAAAGATGCGGAAATGAAGGATGTGGCGAGTTCTCATCTTTGTCCAAAATGCCAGCCCTCTCATGTGGAAGTGATATTGATGAGAAAGTGCCTTTAAAATGACATTGAGTACAGGTATGTCTTGTAAAAGGCCTATGTGCACCTTAGAGATGGTTCATCACCTCTGAAAGATGAGAAAGGGACCAACTGCTTGTAAATTGGACAAGAAGAGCAGTTTAGCCTTTTCACCTTGTGCAGCGAAAAGGTTAGTGTCAATCCTGCTGGGTACTCTGTGTATATAATTTTTTTTTTAAAAAAACCCAAACTTCCTCTTGAATAATTCCTTTTGAATAGTTCAAGAATAATTGTATCTGGGTTCTCTAGCCATAAAATATTCTGTGAATGATTTTAAGGGACAACTCTAGGTGTGAGAAACTGTTGCAGTATTGATATCCTCCTGTCCCTCAGCTTTCTTCATGGGTTGCTTCCAGAGCTGACTGTTAATGCAAGTTTGTGTCATGTTTTTAACCATCTGTGTTATGAATGGTAGTTCAACAAGAGAGTGGCATTTATCACATATAGGATCACATGTACTTCACACTTTTTCTCCCCCAGACCTCTTTTCCCTGCTGGGTAACCCTTCCTCAGTTGGTTAAATTTCCCTTCCCCTGTGATTGGCTCCATGCTTGCATTAAGCTTTTCCTAAATTAGTAGGGGCATTGGCGGGAGGGATTTCCACTAGAATTGTGGAAGGACGAGGGAGGTTGTAAAATTTTCCTTTTCCTACAGTCCCGCTAGTTTCCTCCTCAGATGACTGGGAAGCAGCTGAGAGTAGTGAAAAGGGGGCTGCAATGCAGAAAAAGGCTCCTTTAAAGGGTGGGATATTGATTAAATAAATCAATAGTTCTTCCCCCCGCAACTGCTCCTCCAGTGGGAAGTTATGACCCATAAGCAGCCTAGGGAGTGCAAATTGCACACTTCTGAACAAAAATTAGAAAAAAAGGACGTGTCTCTTGGAGACTATGCATACTGACTGGAGAATGTGCATATGGCCCAGCGAATGTACAAAATGCGGCCAAGAATGTACAGAAATCAGCAGAGAGATGCACATTTCCTATGGAAGTAGTATGTGCACATTCTCCACGAGGCCTAGTGAATGTACACAATGGCCCTTAACACTCCTACTTATTTATGTATTTATTTATTTAAATGGATACTGTACACTCCTTGATTGTAAAAAAACTCCCCTAAAAGACCTTTACAAAAAGATAAAACAGTAAAATCAAGAAGAATCACAACCATACAAAAGTTAAAATACTAAAAATAAAAATAAAAAAAGATTCTAAGCATCTGGCTAGGCTTGTCTAAACAAGAATGTACAGTGAAGGCACCTGCTTGATCTCAATAGGTAGGGAGTCCCAAAGTGCAGGTGCTGCCTCACTAAACAATCAAGTTCTTAAAATGTGGATCGGGCAATATGCAGCACCTGGGGTAGTGCCTCCAGCAGTTTTTAAATCTTTGGTATGTGTGTATGTGTACACACACACACACACACACACACAATAAAAAACCTGAGATTTTTCTCTAACAAAGCAACTGGCCAGCATTATGCCCAGTGCAAGTAAGGGTCTTCATTTCATTTTGACACATGGTTGACATTATAAAGTATTTTTCTTTGCTCAGGAAGACCCTTAATACTTAGCTTTAATCAGACAATAGAGAGCAATATAATTTTCCTGGCAAACTAAAATAGATGTGCAAATTGAAACAAAAGGATGGGATCTAACAGTGGCATGTAGTCTAGCGTGCTCATATATAACCAGGAATGAGCATAGTAGGGAATATGTCTATATTAAGGCCAGAAAAGCAAAACAAAATCCATGTTGTGGATATAAAGCCCACTGTTAAAAGAGCTAGAAAGGTTCACAGCAAGAAAATGAAAATGCACATTTGTATTTGCACAGAAAGGGCTTCCCATTGTCTTATTTGAAAACTCTTCCTGTGTCCCTTCATTGATTCCCTCATTGCACTCCAACCTAAATCTTCCTCCAAGAGCAACAGCAACAACCCCCTTCAATATTTTGTTTGCAATTGTGGACTAGGCAACATGTAATTGCCACATGTAATTGCCACAGAATCGGGCTAATGCTGTTATAATGTTACAGGTTACCCCAATCTCTGCTGACTGGTAGCAAGATTCCAGGGGTCTTTGCACATAAACCAGGGTTTATGTTACTTTGGAATGAGGCACAGCAGAAACTAGTTTATTTTACACATATTTATAACCTGGGTTTGGGTGGAGGGAGTGCAGAACATTACAAACCCTCCAAGTGTCCCTTTTTTTCAGGGACAGTCCCGGATTTACAGATGTGTAAATCCCAGTTTCTGATGTGATCCCAGAATGTTCCGCTTATCCTTAGGATGTCCCTATTCTCATCAGGGGATGTCTCTCAGTACAGCCTCTCCTAACTGAAGTGCATGGAGTTCTCCCTCCCCCTTCCTGCAAAGCTCTGTTTTTTAAAAGGACACATTTTTCCTGTGATGACATCACACCCCATTACCCTGGCAACCTCCCCCTCACAACTCTGCTGTTGTCTTTAGCAAACTAATACACAGCTGGGGGAGGAACCCCAGCCCCCTTCTTGTCTGATGCTGAGTGTCTTACCTTTTGTCAGGTAAATCATCACCTGCCTTTGTTCTCTCTATAAGCCAAGCTCACGAGGAAGCTGGCTTGACTTATTTTATTTAGGCCTTGCTGAATCCATTGCTCAAACCCCACATTTAGTAATTTCAGAAATTATGAGGAGAGCCTGGCCCTCAGGAATTTTAGGGGATGCTTTTCCCCGGCGAAACCAAAACAATAGCATCCAGAAAAGAATGAGGCTTTTGTTGTTGGTGGAAGCACAGACAACTTTTCAGTTATATCCATCTCTCCAATTAGTTTAATAGTACTTGGTTTATAATTAGGCCTAGCAGAGTGAGATGGGGATCAAGATGTGTTTGTATGTTAAGAGTACAGCCTGGTCCTTTGTCCTCAAGTCACCTCATCGCTGCTGGGCATTGCAGGAGACTCTGAGCTGAAGTCAAAACGTGAATCGCTGCCAGGTACAGCATGTCATTTTAAACATAAGGAAAATGTGGCAAAATAATACAAGCCTGTTCCTGCAGCGTTTCCTCACACAATGCTCCTTCTGAACTTGGTGGGAGTTTTTTCTGCGTGAGGTAAAAATCTTAAAAATAGGGCTTGGCCAGTCTAATTCATAATTCCCTGTGCCATGCAGGCAATGCTACATAACTGTACCAAAAATGTATGCTGAAGCGATTTGCCATTCTTTTGCAGACTTGAGTATGCCAAGATGGCGGTTGGTGTTCTTTGACACCAACGGAAAGTTGCTTTGTTGTTTTGGAAACATCTCCTGCACAACCTGCAGAAAGAGAAATCCAACTGGCACTGAAAGGGGAGAAAATGAAGGGGAAAATCTCTTTACAGAATAATAATAATAATAATAATAATAATAATAATAATAATAATAATTTATACCCCGCCCATCTGGCTGAGGTTCCCCAGCCACTCTGGGCGGCTCCCAATCAAGTGTTAAAAACAGTACAGCATTAAATATTAAAAACTTCCCTGAACTTAAGATGTCTTCTGAATGTCAGGTAGTTGTTTATCTCTTTGACATCTGATGGGAGGGCGTCACAGGGCGGGCGCCACTACCGAGAAGTCCCTCTGTCTGGTTCCCTGTAGCTTCACTTCTCACAATGAGGGAACCACCAGAAGGCCCTCGGCGCTGGACCTCAGTGTCCGGGCAGAACGATGGGGGTGAAGACACTCCTTCAGGTATACAGGACTGAGGCCGTTTAGGGCTTTAAAGGTCAGCACCAACACTTTGAATTGTGCTCGGAAACGTACTGGGAGCCAATGCAGATCTCTCAGAACCGGTGTTATGTGGTCCCAGCGGCCACTCCCAGTCACCAGTCTAGCTGCCGCATTCTGGATTAATTGCAGTTTCTGGGTCACCTTCAAAAGTAGCCCCACATAGAGCGCGTTGCAGTAGTCCAAGCGGGAGATAACCAGAGCGTGCACCACTCTGGCGAGACAGAAGGCACTTGCCATTTCCACAAGGAAGATGTTGAGCTTCTGTTGCTCTATGAATCTCTAATTGTAGCTAATGGGAAGTGGAGTATTCTAGGCAATCAAGATTTATCATTCACTTTACAAACAAGAAACAGTTTTGTTTGTTTGCTATTTTAAATAGATGGCTAATCTTTTTTGGCCTTCCATGACAAGCAAGGTATTCTCTCAGATCAGTCTGACACATGAAACAGGGTGCACCCTTGAATTGCTTTAAGTGGGGAAGGAGCAAGTCTGGAAGTAGAAAAGCTGTGCCCTGTTGTCATAGTTAGGCCACTTCTTGGTGAAGTTGTCTTGTAGTGGTTAGTCCCACCTGCAAGGGCAGGGGGCCAGAGAAGAAAGATGGTCTGCCCTTGGTAGCTAAGGGATTCTAATGGATTTCTGATGACTTTGGGGGATTTTTTTCAGTGGATAGAGGAGGTGATCCTGTCAAGGCGCTTGTTTCATGGTGGAACATCAACAGGATCACTCCCAAGGTTCCTTTCGGGTGCTGTAGATATCACATGGCTCCTAGGTGCTCTGAGGAGCTGCGGTCGATGGCGCAGGTTAGACGAAGACTGCCACACAAATGGTGGAAACCTTCCACTGAAGCTAATTGAACCTGTGTTAGGAGACATAACTGTGCCTACCACATGACGGTGAAGGCAGTAAAAAAATTGTATTTCCCTGTGCGAGTCATGTCCCTGAGCAGTTGGGCTGGCAGAGTTGGAGATCATTGACCCTGGATTTGGTGTGTGTATATTTCCATGATTTCAAGTACTTCTGTAAAACAGTTTTTATTTATTGATAAATTGCTGAAGCACATATTCAACCAAACAAGCTATAGCTTAGGGCCCCGCTCTCTTGGGGGACCCCCAAAAAATTAAAGGAGGGGAAAAACCTGGATGTACATTTCCAAAATATAAGATAAACCTCTTCTTAATTGTATTTCAGTTCAACAATTACTTGGATAAACTACATATTTTGTATATGCAAATGGCTTTAGAAACCTATTAGGTCGATAAATTACCATGTAGCATATAGTCAACACAACAAACAGAGACCGTTTGTTGTTGACAATGGACAGCTGGACATATAAAGGGCCCCATTACCTTCAGTGGCTTAGGGCCTCATCAGACCTAAATCCAGCCCTGCCCATGACATGAACACACATGCTATCCCCACAGAAAAAAGAGGTGCAATAGTTTTGTTCCCTTAGGAAGAACCATGGTGTTGTCTTAATTCGAAGAAACAGTGATGTCCTTATCATGGAACCATTTATTGTGTTAAATAAGTCCTAGCTCTGAAGTCTTCCCAAGAGAGAACTACATTGTCTGGAAATGCCTAAGAAATTATGCAAAGGATCTTGAGATTTTTCCAGTACTGTCAGCTGTTTTAGGACAGCTCTTGGTCCACTCCTGTGTGACTTCAAATCATAATCTTTGATTCTCACCTAGATACCATAGACGTGTTGGTTTTCCGATTTATGATTTTCTGCGGGTATGGTTTGTTCACGTTGCTTACAATGTCTATTTATATTGGCCATATTATTGAATTAAAACTTCATATATAATACAAATGATTGGTCCACATCTGCCTGTATGTCACACATACTCCTTTCAAACATGTATGGGTCACTGGGATGCAAACTGCTTGTTTTTATGGATTTCTTGTGCTCGTTCCACTCTTCATCCTCTCATCAGGCTCTCAAATTGTGTGTATGCTTCATACCATGTTCATACTGTGAAACTCTCCCCACCACCACCACCATGTTTGTCATTTCCCATTATGGAGCATTTCTAAACTCATAAAATTAATTTCTATTAATCCTGTGAATATTAAGAGTTTTGACTACAAAAAAGAGAGCTGTACGCTTTGCATATTGGAATGGAAAAGCGGGCAAGGAAATGGATGGACGTTTGGAAAGGAATAAGGATATAATAGACTCTACTGTTTGACTTCTGGGATATCTCTCCACTCATATAGGGTGAGATGAAATGTTGAGTCATTCTGTACTTAGATTTTGAGTGGGTGTCACACAGCAACTGAGTATTGTGTGGCAACACATATTCACATTCTGCAAATCAGCAGTAAGCCATCTTGATAGAAAGTTTGAGCAGAAAAGAAAATAGAGTATGTGTTCAAGAGACACAATGGTATGAGTAATCATATTGTCCCTGCAGCACATACTCTGAACACTGCATATTTCCTTGCCCAGTTCCTGAACCGGGTTTTACTCTCCATTTCTTCAAGTCTCATGTTCTCTTGGGATTTCAGTATCGTTGTTGCAGCATCAATGCAATCTTCTTTTGAGCTTTAAGCAAACATCCCTCGTGTTATTACATCTAACCTGGGATTGAGAAATGGCCACTGAAATGGACCAATCCCTACATTGTGTTCTGAGGACGCAAATGTTTACACCTACATCAATAATAAAAAATGATTGTTAAAGTGAATGAATGTTTTCACAATGCACCACTTCCTCATAAAAATATTTGCATCGCCTACTTTCCATCTAGCTTAGTTGTGTGTTTAATTCCCTTGGTTAACTATAGGCTGGTACTTCTCTACATTCCCAGTGAAAACAGATCCACAATGTTTCTTCTTAAACAATAGGGCCTGTTAAACAAGCAGAGGTGTATTTATTTTTTTAAAAGAAGCTTAGGACAGTACAAAAGGTAATCCTACTTCTCCCTGTAATTATTATTATTTTTTTAATAAAAAAAAATCAGATCACAAACTGCCTTAAAGAAGAAGATGGTTACAGGAAACACTGACTGGACGTGCCTCTGTTTTGTTAGGAGTTTCTGTACAGCAATTAATGGGGCTTGTGGAAGGGAATGCAGCCATGTTCATTTCTATGCATGCAAGGGCATTATCCCAGCTGTCTGTCTTTTGAATAGCTATTTTATTCCATTTAAATTGAAGGAGACAATTGCATATACAGTGCGAGGGCACTGACTTCACCCCAAACAATAAAAAAAGCAAGAAAACCTTGGGAACAGAATGTGTAAATAGAGCCTAACGATGATGTCCTTACACTGAAAAGCAAAACATGGAACTATTATTATGGTAATGCTGTCAAATATTGGAGTTATATTGTTCCACACTCATCCTAAGGTGCAGGAGTGCCGACAGGATAATCCATGCCCAGGACACTCTATGTGGATCAAACCGTCAGCTCTCAGTCACAAAATAGGGTACAGTTTTTTATTTGATTTGCATGTACCCTGTGTCATATACAAATTTGCATCCTCTCTGATAGGTGGGATGCAGGCCCCAAAATAAATCAGGGACCATATGCAAGTAATAAGATATCTGACAGACAGAATGTAAACAGGTGAAGCTTTCCCCATACAGTGGAACCTTGGTTTTCAAACTTAATCCGTTCTGGAAGACCATTTGGCTTCCGAAAAGTTCGAAAACTGAGGATCAATGGGCTGGCTGCAAAGTCAATGGGAAAAAATGAAAAACGCGACTCAGAAGCCATTCGGCTTCCAAAAATCGTTCGAAAACAGGAGCAGTTACTTCCGGGGTTTTGGCGTTTGGGAGCCGAAATGTTCCAAAACAGAGGTGTTTGGGAACCGAGGTTTGACTGTAGTAATTTCTGCCTACCACACAGCTGTTAAAAGAATGAGTCATCTTCAGCCCAGTGCCAACCCTACACCATGCAAAGAACTCAAGTCTCATCAGCTGAAAAGCACTTAGGATACTCTTTGTCTTTAATCAATTGATAGGTTGGCAATCCCAAATTCAGTGCCATTACTTTCAATGGGTCTACTGTGAGTAAAACTTAGCTGAATACAGCCCAGGGTCCAATCTTTGGGGCAGGAAAAGTCTGGCCAAAAAAATGATGGTTGTTGCTTCATGTCTATCCACTTTGCTGTAGCACAAACCACAGGCATGAGTTTACCATCATAACATGTTGTTAGATACCCGGTAAAAAATATCCAGCAACCCGGGCTACAAGGCATGCATAGAAATATATGACCCCACTTCTCTCAATGATCCCAGTGGTGTTTTGATGCATAAATTAGAAATACTGATCCATAGCTTTGTGACATGCGACATCACTCTTTTGTTTCTCTCCACTTCCAATCCATTTGAGAAACACTGCTATTAGCCACGCCTCCTTGATGGTGGCAAGGTCTGTGATGGACTGAATCAGACGTGGATGGCGGTGTGGTCTAAACCACTGAGCCCCTTGGGCTTGCTGATGAAAGCACACCAGTGCAAGTAGATAAATAGGTACTGCTGCGGCAGGAAGGTAAACAACATTTCCATATACTCTGGCTTCCGTCACGGTGTTCCGCTGCGCCAGAAGCGGTTTAGTCATGCTGGCCACATGACCTGGACAAATGTGGCTCCCTCGGCCTGAAAAGTGAGATGAGGGCCACAACTCCATAGTCGCCTATGACTGGACATAGCCGTCCAGGGCTCCTTTACCTTTTTACCTTTTATAACATATTTCAGATGACCTCGGGCAGAATTTGCTTCTAAGGTATGTGCTAAAATCTAACAAATTCACAGCTCCATTTTAGCAGGAAAGGGTGATGAGAGCCAGTGTGATGCGGTGAATATTGCACTGAATTTAAAGCAAGGAAATTTGGGTTCAGTGCTTTGCTCAGCCATAAAGCTCATTGAATGACCAATCACCACCTCTCAATGTAACTGGGAGTGAGAGTTCATTACCATGCCCATGTGGCAGTAACAGAAGCAAAAAAATAAGGGGGGGGGGGCCTTTACTTTGATTCTTCCATTGCATCCTCTGAGAGCCACACAGCAGTGTTGTTCTAAGTGGTGACAGCCTTGTTGAAATCTAGCCCAGCCAGGAGTTCGCTGGAACCTTCAGCAGCTTGCTGTGACAATAAACCCCACACATTCACTCAGAGCTTGACGCCGCTGCTGGGGATCTGTCCCTGTGCAGATGTTTGCACCAGTTTCCTGAAAATATGGGCAAGGCAAATTCTTCCCTCAACTCTTGTCCATCCTGACTGATAAGAGTGAGCGAGATCCTGCTGGATCCTGGAACATTGTGTCAGAGTTGGGAAGAAGTATAAAAACAGAGGTGGCAATGATAAGGCTGTTTCTCAAGAAATCCTCCCTATACTTCATAACTGCTGATCTCTTGCCAGTCTCCCCTTTTTGAGCAAGATGTTCAAAAGGGTGGCAGCTGGTCAGCTTCAGAATCTCTCAAAGGAGGCTGGTTATCTAGACATATCATAGTCTGACTTTAGACTGCAGCTAGGGCCTGAAATGGGATGCGGGTGGCTCTGTGGTCTAAACCACAGAGCCTAGGGCTTGCCGATCAGAAGGTTGGCAGTTCGAATCCCCATGACGGAGTGAGCTCCCGTTGCTTGGTCCCTGCTCCTGCCAACCTAGCAGTTCGAAAGCACGTCAGATAGGTACTGCTCTGGCAGGAAGGTAAATGGCGTTTCCGTGCGCTGCTCTGGTTTGCCAGAAGCGGCTTAGTCATGCTGGCCACATGACCCAGAAAGCTGTCTGCGGACAAACAGGCTCCCTCGGCCTGAAAGCAAGATGAGTGCTGCAACCCCAGAGTTGTCCACAACTGGACTTAACAGTCAGGGGTCCCTTTAGGGCCTGAAATGCCTTTGATCACCCTGGTAGAGAGGGGGCAGAGTGGATCCCTCAGTGCCTTTTGATACCGCTGACCACAGTATTTTTTCCAGATCAGTTCTCTGGGCTGGAGATGGGGGGCATTGTGGGACAGCTACTAGACTTCTTAGGTATCCTTGTAATGCAAGGAAATGAATGAATAAATAAATAAATCCACACTTCTGCTCGCCCCATGATATCTAGGCATGGGTACAAGTGGTTTTCTGTTTGTCCCACTGCTTTCCCCTGGGAAAACCCACTCTTTGCAGCTGAATTGGAGCAAGCATCATTCTGCAGAAAACTTGATTGGCGTTTACTACAATTCAGCGGTAAGGACCAGGCTTTCCTGGAGGAAAGGGGGGGAGGGACAAGCAGAAGGGTGGATGATCCCTAAGTGAGTGTAACATGCCACCTTTTTTAAAAAGAGCTTTGTGATTGGTTGTTGTTTTTTAATGTTCTCATGAAAATTTGCCAGCATTTAATGTTTGTCTTCCTAATACGCTAATTTTAAAAACGCAATTTTGCCTAATGCACACATTTTGATATACAAATAAATGAACATTAAATAACTGATTTCTACAAATGTTGGAGGAGTTGCTTTTTTGAAAAAAATTCTGGTGTTTGCTTAAGCAGACACATCGCTTTCACAATTTTTTAAAAAATGGTTGTTTCCTTTCAGAGCCTGTATCTCCCCCCGCCCCCTTCCCGGCTACTGATACTACTGTTGACATATCACACTATTGAAAATGGTGGGATGACTCAGAGCTTATGGCAGTGTCTGGGAAGTTACTGTGGCCCACGATCTGACTGTGTCACCCTTTTGCAGAAGTTGCATGAGGCAAGCAGTTTGGAACCAGATTGTTACAAAAGTGTCTTTTTTTCTGTGAGACATTCTCTCTCTCTCTCTCTTTGTGTGTATTCCACATATAATGTTTTTGTGAATTGTAGTTTAAAATAAACACCAGATTTTTATGGCTTGAGAAAACAGAGATGCAATTAGAATTATTATTATTTTTTATTTGCTGGATTCCCTTCTTCTCCCAGAGTACTTCCACCCAGTGTTCAAAACTCCAATTGTTCTAGGCACATTTTGGGACAGAGAATTTCATTAGGGTGAGCAGTTTCTGAGCTCTGTGTGCAGTACCGCACCTAAGATTTCAGATTAAAACTGCAGAGTAGAAGGAAAGGACGACTTTTTTCTGCAACCCCACTTCCAGCTACCCTCTGAAGACTTGAGAAGAGACCCTCTTAAGAATATTAGGGAGGTGGGCATGGGAAGGATTAGACCATGTGAAAAATGAACATACTATTTTAGCTGCAGTTCATTCATTTTCAGCTTTGTATTCTTGTTATTAAAACGTGCACCTAGACATTCCGTTGTGGCGCCCATAACCTAGGTTTAAGGTGCCATTTAGCTCCTAAATTTCATATCTCAGTTTCTAACACTGCTTCCATCGTAAGTGAAACAAATGAGAGTGCACTTTCAGCTGCGATGCCCCTGTTATGAAGAGGTCACCTCATTTATTATTGTATATTTATTTATACCCCACCTTATTTCTCTGACAGGACTCAAGGAGGCTCACATGTAAAAACAAGAACCGCTAAAAACATAGAGGCAAGCAATCATTGTGGGGCTGAAAAAAATTAATTCATGACTTACTCATCTGACTTTTGAATGCATATTTATTTGTTTTTAAGTGGGGAAATGAGATATAATGGCTTTCTGAATGAACGCCTGTGAATTCGACATAGATCAGAAATAGGATGATTAATCCATCCCTAGTGCTGAATAGTCTGTGTTGGGTGGGGCTGATGTCATTCAAAACACCAGGTTGGTGAATAATAATAATAATAATAATAATAATAATAATAATAATAATAATTTATTTGTGCCCTGCCCATCTGGCTGGGTTTCTCCAGCCACTCTGGGCGGCTTCCAACAAAGATTAAAAATACATTAAAATGTCACACATTAAAAACTTCCCTAAACAGAGCTGCCTTCAGATGTCTTCTAAATGTCAGGTAGTTGTTTATGTCTTTGACATCTGGTGGGAGGGCATTCCACAGGGCGGGTGCCACTACCAAGAAGGCCCTCTGCCTGGTTCCCTGTAGCTTTGCTTCTCACAGTGAGGGAACTGCCAGAAGACCCTCAGCGCTGGACCTGGTGAAGGCCAGTCTGCATGAGCTGCTCACCTAGGGTGGGCACTTTTTCCCTGGCAAGAGGTTGAGGACAAAATATATCGGATCCTTCACAATAGTGAGATATATTTTCTTGCCTGGCAATTTCAGCTGCCATGTGTACCAAGCCTAGTGCCCAAACTTCATTGTAAAGCTGAAAATCCCCCCAGTCATCTTTATGCTTCTTTCCTGCCTCCAGTGAGATTTTTATTGTGAAGAATTTTTCACTGCATAGAATTTCCCCTCTGAAGACAGGTGCAAAATTTGTAGAACAATGAAGTCGATTTGGAACTACTGTCAAAACGCTTATACCTTTCCCTCACTGGGACTGAGTTCTTAAAAAAACCAAAAACAAAACAGCTCTTCGTTTTTGTAGCAAAACCTGCCTGTGGACTGTTCTTGCCATCCGAGAGTAATTTTTTCTGTAGCGCAATGTTAAGTGATAAATACAGACTGCACGCTTCGTGTTTATTGCCAGCATTTGATGAGAGACAAGTCAAATAAAAACCCAAGAAAAAGAGTGGATGACTCAGCGCTAGATTTACATACAAGCTAAGCAAGCTATAGCTTAGGGCCCCACTCTCTTGGGGCCCTTCCAAAAATCTAAAGAAAAAATCACCCTGGATGTACATTTCCAAAATATAAGATGAAAAACAAATAAAACAAAACTTATGTACAGCAACAGTGTAGGTACATAAATGACCATATAGCAAATATTGAACACAAAAAACAGCGGCAATTCGATGTTGACAAACAACAGCTGGACATATAAAGGGCCCCATTACCTTCAGTAACTTAGGGCCTCATCAAACCTAAATCTGGCCCTGAGATGGTTGCTTGCTGTCTTCTTTTCACTGATTTTTCACTTAAGGTGCATGTAGACTCAGACCAGGCATTTTGTACCCCACTGTTGGTAGCCACGTGGGTGGCGCTGTGGGTTAAACCACAGAGACTAGGTCTTGCCAATCAGAAGGTTGGTGGTTCGAATCCCCGCGACAGGGTGAGCTCCCGTTGCTCAGTCCCTGCTCCTGCCCACCTAGCAGTTCGAAAGCATGTCAAAGTGCAAGTAGATAAATAGGTACCACTCTGGCGGGAAGGTAAACGGCGTTTCCGTGCGCTGCTCTGGTTCGCCAGAAGTGGCTTAGTCATGCTGGCCACATGACCTGGAAGTTGTACGCCGGCTCCCTCAGCCAATAAAGCAAGATGAGCGCCGCCACCCCAGAGTCGGTCACGACTGGACCTAATGTTCAGGGGTCCCTTTACCTTTATTGGTAGCCAAAAAAGTGTAACATATACATGTAGTTTGTGTTGTCATTCCTGAGTGTAGATATTAGAGTTTCTAGTTACAGGACATTAAGAGGCAGCTCGTGGCCAAGTAGATGGGAGGGCTCCAAATTGGCTCCAAATTTTGTATATCTTGGCTTTTGCTGTTCTGCAGCTGGTTTTTTCCTCCTTTTATAACTTCTAATGCCAATTAAATAGTATTAATGAGCTGGAGTCATTTCCCTCATCTTCGTCTCTGCCTTTACAGAGACAAAGTATTTACCAGGTTGACCAGTTCAGCAAATAAATACCATAAGTGAAACCTCAGGAATTTCACGAAATATAATGGTTGCAATAGCAGCAATATAACCAGCTTGTGTGAAACAGTTATATCCAATTCAGTTCTACTCAGCCATGATTATTTTAGGTTCATTATTTCCAATGTTTCGCTTTGAGTAGAACCTAGTTGGATAAAACCCACATTTGTTGTTGCTGTTTAGTTGTTTAGTCGTGACCGACTCTTCGTGACCCCATGGACCAGAGCACACCAGGCACTCCGGTCTTCCACTGCCTCCCGCAGCTTGGTCAAACTCATGTTCATAGCTTCCAGAACACTATCCAACCATCTCGTCCTCTGTTGTCCCCTTCTCCTTGTGCCCTCCATCTTTCCCAGCATTAGGGTCTTTTCCAGGGAGAAAGTGTAGACTTATCACACTCTCCCTATGGAATCCCTCTGAGTCACTTTAGCAGTAAGTGACCTCAGGTCTGTAGCTTTATACTATTTGTGTAGAATGTGAATGTTGTTAATATGCTATTAAGGGATCGACTGGGAGGTTTAGGTAGATCGCGGCCGATCACGGCCTGCTTTTCCTTTGCAAAAGAGCATCCTGTCCCGGCCCCGTGCCCTGTCCTCCATTTGCGCAGGATCTCTTGAACGGATCTTTTGGTGAGCGAATTTTCCCCATTCCCCTTAAATAAAGTACTAATTTTTTTCTCTCCCCTCCCCCTCCCTAAAAAAGCGCAACAACTTTAACCTGAACTCCCCTCCCCCCCAAAAGGGGTAGATCACTGCCAGTTTTTAATTTTGTGAGTAGATCTCAGTCTCTTGGAAGTTGGATGTCCCTGAGCTATTAGTATCAGGAATGGCCAGGAATGTTTTTTCCCCTTCTTATTTTGAGATACTCTTCTACTTTCCATTGAGAAATTAGACGTGGTGCCAAATGGAGGAATGACAGAGGACAGGGATGAAGATGTGGTAAAGAGCTAAGAATGTGTTTGCTTGTAAAATCAATGAATGGGGGAATAGTGGCTGCTCCATTCAAGGTTGAGAAAGGATCTCTCTTTGTATTGACATACTATAACGTAGCAGAAATGGATTAATCTGATAGTGTGACTTCCTTCCTTTCCTTTAATATGGGGAACTATGCTTGCACACTGCAGGCTCAGACTATTACATGGGCATAACAGGTGCTACATCTGAAGGCAGCCCTGTTTAGGGGAGTTTTTAATGTGTGACGTTTTAATGTATTTTTAATCTTTCATTGGAAGCAGCCCAGAGTGGCTTGGGAAACCCAGCCAGGTGAGCGGGGTATAAATAATAAATTATTATTAAATTATTATTATTGCACTTCTTCAGAGGTGATGCTGCAGAGGGGCAAGGATGGACAGGTCTTCTGGCTCAAACTATTTTATTTGGGTTCCTCTTTTTCTCTTCTTCCCATCCCAATGAAACCCCAGAGCTCTTATTTCCACACAGGTTAATACACATTCAGATGGAATATGAAGAAGCGGCAGTAGCTGCTCTCCTCCACATTCCTATCTCCCATACCTGTTTGAAAGCCAGATTCTTTTTCTCATGTTCCCTCCTTTCTATGATATTTAGGCAGCCACTAGGAACTCTGTGTGCATGTGTGCTAAATAAAGAAACATTCTCAACAAATTGTTGTATTCAGAGGCATGGGGCTCTTAGAAATCAAGACCTAGGCTGAAGCTGTGCTTCTTCAGTGAAGAGGTTTATTTTGTATCTGACACTTTTATTTTTGCTATTTATTTTGCGTTTTTGTTTTTGAGGCTTTTTCGGTTAATTTGTTTTTGTGACTGTGTGGAACCCAGTTCAGCTGCTGATTGATTGATTATTGACGGCCGAAATGGATAAAAGCCCCCCATCCAAACAATGACTATCATCAGCGCAGGTACGAATTTAGAATTTTATTTTTTTTATGATCTACAATACTGTTTTATTTATTTTATATTACAGTACATTGATTACTTCTTTCATTTTATAGATCAATGGTCTCGTTAGATAGTAAAATCCATGTTAAATTGCTGTTTTAGAGGTTGTTTTTAAAAGTCTGGAATGGATTAATCTGTTTTGCATTACTTTCTATGGGAAAGCGCGTCTTGGTTTTGGAACGCTTTGGTTTTGGAACGGACTTCCGGAACGGATTAAGTTTGAGAACCAAGGTACCACTGTACTGTACTCTCATTGTTCAAAGTTACATGCAGACTGGAGTTCTTCCAGAATTCTCTGTAAGTCCTGGTCTGGACAAATCTATGCCTAGCCTGGAGCGTTCTGGAATCCTGGTCTGGATCAAGGAACGGATTGGCTTTAGACATCGAGAAGTATGGGTGGGAAACATAGTTGGAGAGATAGAGCAAATAGAAGTGTCCATACTTCTCTTTTTATCCTTCTTTACTGATTACAGGAATAATTTGAAAACACAAACTCCACCCCCCCTTGCTCCAAAGGGCAGAAATAGAAATACTATGTTTTTTTTGCAATGTGCGTGCGTGCGTGCATGAAGAACGCTTAATATTTTTTTTAAAAAAGGTTGCATATTTTAAACAACCTGCTTCCCCCCCTCCCTCTGTACATTCTTATGACTGAGGCCAGCCTCGCCCCTTCCTTTGCACTGCATATTTTCCATTTTAAGATTTCCTGTTGAAACTAAAGGGCAAAGATCTCGTCAATAGCTGCACGGAGCTGGGATTATTTGCTGTGTGTAAAAGGTAGCTTGGAGGCTCTTGCTTACTGGTAGTGGCGACTCTCCTTATCGGGAGAATCAGGGTCTCAAGTTCACTGCCTTTGACTTCCTACGGCTTCGTTGGGCTAAAGTCCTGACTTTCAGCGTAATCTGAAGAACGGCTTAAAACAGCAAAATCTGCTTTTGTATTGTAATAGTAGGTGGCAGGCTTCCTTCTTCCCTCTCCAGAGTGTTTTGTTTCTTATTCCTTCCCTATCTTCACCTGTGCTTATTTTATGGGTGACACACACACGTACTTTTCTGTGTGGGTGAGTTGTGCAGTAAAAAGAGATATGAATGGAGCCAATAGGGTAAAAGTTAAGTTCATGCTCCATCTGTGACGAAAAACTAGAACGATCTAATATAACATTGTTTTCTCTGAATCATGTACTCACACCATACATTTAAAACACTCTTACATACCCTCCAACATTTCTCTGATGAAAATAGGGAGGCCCTATTCAATAATAATAATAATAATAATAATAATAATAATAATAATAATAATAATATTTATACCCCGCGCATCTGACTGGGTTGCCCCAGCCACTCTGGGTGGCTTCAGGCATATATAAAAACATAATAAAGCATTAAACATTTAAAAAAACTTTCCTATATAGGGCTGCCTTCAGATGTCTTCTAAAGGCTGTATAGTTACTTATCTCATTGGCTTGGGGGTTGGAGAACTCCATACCCTCCATTTTTAAAAAAACTCTTCCTATACAGGATTGCCTTCGGACGGCTCGGGGGTCAGATAAGTCCATACCGTCCAACATTTCTTCAATGAAAATAGTGACATCCTAGGGAAAAGCGGGACACTCTGGGATCAAATCAGAAACAGGGATGGCTTCTGTAAATCTAGGACTGTCCCTGGAAAATAGGGACACTTGGAGGGCCTGACGTTGTATTCTTAGGGATGTAATGCAGTCACACTGTCTGAAAAACTGTAGTTATGCCATGGTGAATCAAATCTTCCTTATCACTTGTATTTAGCTAATGGGCAAAATATGATACAGTATTACCTCTTGCCACCTGGCGTTCCATTGTGCCCACACAGTCAAGACTCTTGGGAAACAGCACAACGAGCTGATTAAGTTTATGCAAACAAGACCTTGATGTGATACCGTGGCTCCTGCAAGATCTTTATGTGATACTGTGGCTCCTGCAAGACTGAGAGTCCGGTGTTTTAAGTTCAAGACCTTTTATGGCACATGATACAGCTGTCAAATAGACTGTCACTTAGGATGGGGAGCAGCTGAGATCACCCAGAGGAGTCGTCCCCCATGTTACATAAATGGGGCATTTCATGTTGCTGCTCTCAGGCTGTGAAACACTCCTCTAGAAGAGATTTGGCAGGCATCCTTGCTTTTGAATTTGAGGCATCCCTCGAAAATAAATATATATATATATATATATATGCTTTCGTAGATTTTCACGGGTACAGGAATGCAGGTTTTGGTGTCCTCGGGTGTCTTCCCGTGTAAAAGTTGGGGTGTCTAGGCGACGTTTCGACGAGGTCTCACTCGTCATCTTCAGGCTGGTGCTTTCGGCTTCTTGTTACTGGAACAGAGCAGGATCTCAGTGTTTGAGTTCCTATAAATACTGTTGAGGAGGTGTGGTGTATAGCCTCCAATGTTCTGGGCAGAGAGGAAGTTCCCAGGCTAGTGTGCCTTTTCTTCTTTTGTTCCTTAATTGCTTGAGGGATATCTTGAGTGATTTCTTGAGTGATATCCTGAGTACCACTTAGGTGGGTCATTAGGTGTGGATTAGTTGCTAAAGCCTTTGTGTCTTGACCTCTTGAACTTTGTGAAGAGTTTTTCTGAGAAGATGGCTGTACTGCTTTGTTGTGCTCTGGCTTGGCTTCGTGTATAGGGGCGAGCTGTGGTTTTGTGGCCTGTGCCAGCCAGATCTGTGTAGGGATTGCAGGGGGGTGCAGCATCCGGAGGTGCCATCGTGGTTTGGCTACTGGATGGTGTCTGTAATTTATCTGTGGAGAGGGTCTGGGTTTGGGTCTGGTGTGGTTGATT
>JAXCMG010000032.1:12998450-13189987 GCA_034642415.1 Podarcis siculus
CGAAAGCATATATATATATATATATATATATTGCAGACAGGCCTTTGCAAGTGCTTCATTTTTTTATTTTTTTCTATTAGCCAGCCACCTTATTGTTGTTTGTATTTTTATTTTTTAAATGCATGCAGTGTTTTAGCATTGCACAGCACCTTGGTATTTTATGATATGGCGATGCAGAAATACTTCTATAGATAATAAAATAAATGAGGTTCATATTTTATAGGTGCATACGATTTGCAGAAAAAATATTCTACCTGGTGCATCTGTAACCATCTAGCATGCCAACCAAATACAGTCCATATGAAAAGCATTTTTCACTATTTCAGACACATGCATAATCTGCGGCAGTGGTACTGGGGGCATGGGCTTACCCCCTCCAATATATCCCAGGCCTTTCCCCAAAGTATTCCCCTTACAGTTAAAACTAAAAGTGAGTTTCCAGTCCTCTTACTTGCAGAGATGCAAGGATAAATGTGTAGGCAGTATCCTTATGTTTCCCCCTAAGAAATAGACCTGTGTTCTGGCAACAACTGTGCTGGTCAATGTACCTGGAATAACACAGTGATAAGCACTCAAGACAACTGGTATTTATGTTTGTTTTTGTGTGTTAAAACTTAAAAAATTCAATACATTCAATAATTTTGAAGATATTGGACGGTTTGTGTGAGGCTTTCACTGTTCTGTATTGACTTACGATGCCAGTCCTCCCTTGAGTTCATTGCTATGCCACAAACGTTTCACAGGCTTGTCCTAGAAGCCAACCTCCCCTGTTTAATCCCCATCATTTCATGCCATAAACCCTGGCATAAAGGCTGACCCATCAACTGTCCTCAGCATTCATGGTTCATCTATGGCAGAGATGAGGAACCCAAAGCCTTCCAGATATTGCTGGACTATAACTCTCCTTGCCCCTGACCATTAGCCTTGCTAAACAAGGTGCTTGGTAACTGGAGCCCAAGAACAGCTGGAGGGACACAAGTTCCCACTCCAGCCTATCCCTCCCACCAGTTCCATGCATCACCCATTTGCCCATTGAATTGACCAGCTGGTGAAGGATTGGATCCAGTGCCAGACCTATATTTGGGGGGCCCTGAAGCTTGAACTGTTATGGGGATCCCTTTGCAACCAGCAACAAGGTCTGGAGAACCACTGCAAACAGTCTTCTTCAGTGGAGTTTTTTTTTTTTTTTTGTGCAACAACCTTTACAACATCTGTGCTACCGACTCTCAAACTCTGGGGTTGTTGAAATATATACAGCAACAAAATCAATCCATTGGAGTTGTGTGACTCAAATTGGGTCTAGGTAAAGGTACCCTTGACCATTAGGTCCAGTAGCGGACGACTCTGGGGTTGCATGCTCATCTCACTTTATAGGCTGAGGGAGCTGACGTTTGTCCGCAGACAGCTTCTGGGTCATGACTAAGCTGCTTCTGGTGAGCCAGAGCAGCGCACGGAAACGGCGTTTACCTTCCTGCCGGAGTGGTACCTATTTATCTACTTGCACTTTGACGTGCTTATGAACTGCTAGGTTGGCAGGAGCTTATACTGATCTATGGGATGATTTGGCAGGCAAGAGGAGAATAATTGGATGAGAGAGGGGGCACAAAAATATGCACCTTGAATTGAAATGAGGATGCAGTGTGGTTAATGTCCTTGAGTGCTCATCAGTGATTAAAAACCCTGCATCACAGACAAGGCTTCGTCTAATTTGGCATATTAATATGCTAAATTATAGAAGTCTGTCTGTGATTCAGGGTTTGCTATGATACAGCAAATTCTCCTTAAGCTGAACGTCCTGAAGGAAATTGCTGTGAAGGAGGTGAAATGGTGCCAAGATATATAGCCTGATATCTGGTGGGGTTTTTTTTTATGGTAACCAACTGTCTAGAACTACTGATAAAGTAATTGTTTTCTTCTGAGTCATATACATTTCTCTGTGCTGACAGGGTTACGTGACTAAGCAGAGAGGGGGATGCCGTTTTATCTTAATTTGTTTTCTAATATCTCTCCCTGATAGTGTTTATCTGTGCCCATAGTGCAACATGGCAAAAAGGTTTGCCTGACACAGTATTGATACATATTCCTCGTTAACTATGGCCTTTGCGTTGGCACAGGCTGGATTTCCTTCCTGCTCCTTCCTAATATATTGTCTTAGTTTATGAATCACTCCATATTTTATTTGTAGTTCTCTGAGAAAAGGCCCATTAAGTACTCCTGTTTCGACTGCCACAGTACAAAATGCATTCCATCATGTATGAATGAAAGGTGCATGCAAGAATAATTCATGGCTTTCCCCTCAAGAATACTCCCAAGCTGGAACCTTTTGCCTTCTTGCTGCTTGTGTGCTTTTTGAAGGGAAGATATGTGAATTATATACACTGTTACCCTACAAGACTGATGTAATATACCTGTATTTGTACTCAGGTATGCAACTTTGGGGCAAGGTGCGTTGGAAGAGTGTAGTTCGAAGGCCTCAGGGACATAACACTTTGTGAAATGAAGTTTACTGATCAACATTTGTCTTCTTTAAATTGGGACCTGGGAACCAATGACCAATTTCAGCATAATGTTTCGGTAGTCCTTTGGATCCTGGCCTCAGCTAGCTATTTTGTTCCTTCATTGAAGGCTTTGTGACTCTTCTCCAGCCCCTGCAGAAACACACAACTAGAGTGGTTATTTTTAAGCAGGGACAAATCAGTCCAGCAATCTCCCCATCCAATACTGTATGTGAGAATGGGATATTGTGGTTCTAGCATGGGATCAGAGCTAGCACAAGGACAGAATCTGAAGCTCGATCCATACAAGATGGAGCACTGATAGTGGGTGGTTCAGTGGTTTGGGAAGATGATGTTCAGTCTCTTGTAGAGATGGATCAAGTTCAAGTTTGAAGTTATAGCTAGCCTTGTACAGTGGTACCTCAGATTAAGTACTTAATTCGTTCTGGAGGTCTGTTCTTAACCTGAAACTGTTCTTAACCTGAAGCACCACTTTAGTTAATGGTGCCTCTTGCTGCCGCCGCGCCGCTGGAGCATGATTTCTGTTCTCATCCTGAAGCAAAGTTCTTAACCTGAAGCACTATTTCTGGGTTAGCGGAGTCTGTAATCTGAAGCTTATGTAACCTGAAGCATATGTAACCTGAGGTACCACTGTATTTGAATGACCAGGTGGCATGTCTGTGGCACAAAGCTCTGTCCACCAGTTATGACCCTGTAGATGGAGGTGGCCAAACAGTGTGCATGCTCTGGTCGCATCCAGCCTAGACTTCTGCAGTTGTGTGTGGTGCTGACCCTGAAGATTTCTCAGCAACTCCTATTCATCAGAAATACTACTGTTACATTGCTGACTGGCGCAAATCATAAGTAACATATATTTCCAGCATGTTAAACATGCCTGCCAGATGGTGCTTACCTTGAAACTATATAATTTGGGATCTGGGTATTGGAAAGTAGGCTCCTATGAGCCTGCCTGTATACTGAGGTTGAATGGATGTCTCTGCTCTCAGAGGTTTGATAGCTGATGACAGGCAGCTTGTCTGGTGTCTCTGACGCTTTTTCTTTCCAGTGCCAGTCAAAGTCATTTATCTTCCCAGGCTTTTTAAAATGTTGGTTGAACTGATTTCAAGTCTGCTTCTGTCTCTGTCTGTTTTTCTGTTTTAATTTGTCATTGAAATGTTGGCTTTTATTATTTGCCTTAAAAGAAGAAGACCTGTAAGCTGATGGGAGTTGTGACACTGGAGAGTGAGATACAAATTCCCAAATGAATAAGTAAATAGAAAAATTAACCCTTTAAAACCACCTGTAAAATTTCATCATGGTTCAAGAATTGGCAAGTGTAATGTCTCATTGGGACACGGGGCTATTCTCGTTTTATAGCCAGCAGCACAGAGGCACAGAGAGTGAGAGATTGACAGATGTGTCCATGGCCACAACCTCTGCAGACAAATTAGGACAACCACACACGCATGCATTAAGGGAGAGGAGATGAACAGATGTTCTGTACATCCTGATGAATGGACATTTTCACTATACAGTAAACTGCCACACAAGGTTAGTACCAGCAGGTTGAACCGTTTACAGACCCCTGTGTGACTTCTATTTTGTATGCCACTAAGAAGAGTCAGAATATACAGTGGTACCTCGGTTTTCAAATGTAATCTGTTCCGGAAGACTGTTCGAGTTCTGAAATGTTTGAAAACCGAAAACTCAACAGCCGACAGCTAGGCCTCAGGATCTTGTGCTTAGCGGAAGCCATGTAGCAGGATCGACTTCTGAGGCGTGTTCGAAAACTGAAGCATTTACTTCCAGGTTTATGGCATTTGAAAAATCAAAATGTTCATCAACGGAGATGTTCAAAAACCGTATGTCTTTTGTTTTTGTGTGGAAATTTCAATAAAAAGCAAATTTTTTAAAAAACAAAAAACCCGAGATACCTCTGTACCATGAAAAACAGAAAACCAATCAATGGAAGAGAAAAACATGGTCACAGAGACAGTGGAATAGGGAACACAAAGGGGAAAATGGAAGAAAGCTTGGTCCTCAGTTCCTCAGATCCTTGGAAAAGTCTGAACCTTCCCTTACACTCTGAACATTCCTGTCAGTGCACATTGTAGTGGTCTGTTTTCAAAACCGGCCAAATCTGAAGATAATCTTCCCTTTGTGTTAACAGTTTAACGTGGGAATCCTGGTTGCCCTCTGAACTCATGAGTGAGAAAGCCATCTGCATAACACATGCCAGCCATCTCATCTTGGCACATTCTGTTTGACTCTTTAATTTGGGAGACAAATGGCAAACGCTTAAAAAAAAAAGTATGGGAGGTTGGCTCTCATAAATCGAATCCTTAGCAAATGTGCTCTGCCAAGGTATTCCCTTCCTCTAGGATGTGGAGCGGACTGCCAGCAATTCGCCTGCAACATTTTGAAACCAAATGTTTGGGGCCAGGTTTGACATTTGAGTTGATCTTTCCCCATCTTTTCTTGATTATGTGAGCACTGCAGCTTTTATCATCTGAAAGCATAAGACATTAAGTTTCTTGCAGTAAACCTGCCCGTGGAAAGGGCCTTGTATGCTGCTAATAATTCCAATTTGTTTACATGAAGCTTTTATAATCCTAGTTTTTTTTTCTTCAGCCGCAGCAGAATTCTCTCTCTCAGTCTTGAATGGCTTTTCGGAGTCTGTTTCTAATATATAGCATAAAGGTAAACGGTTACGTTGTTGGCCTTAATCTAGGTAATAAATTAATAAATCAAAATGTGCTGGGCTAGAAGGTTTTCCTTGGCTCCTTCATTGTTTGGGAGAGCCGAATGTACAAGAAACCTATTCACATGCTGACAGGTAGTAATGCTTGAAAGCACTCAGTTCAACTTGATCTGCTCATGGTATAGGATGACAACTGCTGAAATGAGATGGACAACAGACTCAGGTGAGAAATTGCATGTTCATGCCAACCTGCATGGGATTCCACATTATGGACCCAATCTGGCCAGTATAAAGCATTTTTAATAAAGAGAATGCTCAAATAATGTGAAAAATAGCATGGGGAAATTTTGTTTCTTGAAACACAAGTGAGATTATATTCTTCCTAAAATTGATTTGGCACTTCCAGTCATTAAATTCCAACATAAAGGGCTGGCTGGTTCAAACGTAACACTAAGCCAAGTGATGAGTTGGTGAGATTCTGTGAGCATGTGGCAGGTGCACCCAATGTGATTTTTGCTGGACTACAATTCCCATCAGGCTTAGCTTGCATGGCCTATGGTTGGGGATGGTGGGAGTTGCTGTTCAACAAGATTTGGAAGGCCTAGCATTGACTACTGCTGGTGTGTGGCTTTCTGGAGAAGACATGGTGGCTCTTCCCTGCTCCTCCTGCATATGTGCTGCTGTGAGCTGAGCTATAGTTTGGCTTAGCATGGCATCCAAAACCAATATTCATTCATTCATTCATTCATTCATTCATTCATTCATGTCTCTTCCACAAGCCATTAACCCAAGAATGAAACTTGGTTGCACAAACCACAAGGATAAATGGTTCTCTGTGTTGCCCCGTTATTCCCAAACAACGAGACACAGATTGGGAAGTAACTTTTTTAAAAAATCTGCATGTTTTTGTCCAGTTTATTTATTTATTTAATTATATTTGTATACGACTTTTCACCCATAGATCTCAGCCTGGTTCACAACATAAAAATACAAGATTAAACAAAACAAAACACAAAACACTGTTGTATTTCTGTTGCATTTCCATATTGGTCATGGGCTATGACATAAATATACCGTTATGAAATGGAAATACACAAACTAAACTTTTAATTAAATGCTTAACTCTTGTATTGAAGACAATGGACTCCCAAGCGTTTCATTTGATTGCAAATTATGGCCGAACCCAATAATTTCACTGACCTCTGAAAGCAGGTAGCAAGCAAAACCGAGCACTCTATGTATGTTACAAGTGCAATCCTAACATTCAATCCATGCTTCTGGAAGAGATTAGGAACAGGTGGTGGGATCTCTCTTCCGGTAGGGGAGCGCCACTACAGCACAGCCTTCCACTTTGTCCACCAAATGTTTGGGAATTTAGTATGGTATCTCTGGCAGTATCCACACCAGTGCTAGCCACTGTAAGAACCTGAAACTGGGCAATTATGGGACAGGGGAGAAGTTGAACAGAGGTGACATTGCATCTGCTGGTCCAAAGTTGGTCCATTTCTTGGAGACGGTCTTGATCCACGTCTCTTTACTATGCCAGTCTGGAACTAGCACAACAACAACAACAAAAGTGGAAATACTTTCCCCCCTCTGCCCTGGCTGGTATGAGTGGTAGGGCTTTGGCTGCAATGGTAAATTTGCCACTCAGTTCTGCCCCACTGCTTCTCACTGGGGCTTTGCCTTGCTCTGTGTATCAGTAAGCTTTGCAACTGACTGGAAAGCTAGGTCTGTATTATTATTCTCATATTGCCTCTTACATACCCTCCAACATTTCTCCCATGAAAATAGGGATGTCCCATTCCGTAATGATAATTTTACTACAGTGGTACCTCAGGTTAAGTACTTAATTCGTTCCGGAGGTCCGTACTTAACCTGAAACTGTTCTTAACCTGAAGCACCACTTTAGCTAATGGGGCCTCCTGCTGCCGCCGTGCCGCCAGAGCCCAATTTCTGTTCTTATCCTGAAGCAAAGCTCTTAACCTGAAGGACTATTTCTGGCTTAGTGGAGTGTGTAACCTGAAGTGTATGTAACCTGAAGCATATGTAATCTGAGGTACCACTGTATTTATACCCCACACATCTTACTGGGTTGGTCCAGGCACTCTGGGTGGATTTCCAACATAGATAAGAACACAAGAAAACATTAAACATTTTTAAAAAACTCTTCCCTATACAGGATTGCCTTCAGACGGCTCGGGGGTCGGAAAACTCCATACCCTCCAACATTTCTCCGGTGAAAATAGTGATATCCTAAGGAAAAGTGGGACATTCTGGGATCAAATCAGAAACTGGGATGGCTTCTCTAAATCAGGGACGTCCCTGGAAAATAGGGACACTTGTGGAGTCTACACTTAATGAATTCTTCGCGTGGCAGAGACAAGATTTAACCATGAGGCCTCCTGCTTCTCTGGTCAGTTTCTTAGAGTACAGTTCACTGGGGCTTCTTCTCAGATAATTGTTTAGGATCACAGTCTTAGGTGCTATGTTGGAGCACCCAATAGTTAATACCACCTTGTATCTGTGTGAAATATACTCAGAGTCGAGAGTGGATTTCATGCTCTTTATTCAGCTCATAGTGGTGAGGAGGAATGAAAGTTTCCCCAAAGTATCTGCTTTATATACATTATTTACACAATGGGCTGCACGTGATTGGCTAATTCCAGAATTCTCCTGTAGGCCAATCAGGTTGTGGATTCACTTCCATCTGGAGCTGGATTGGGTGGCTCCTGCAGACCAATCATATTGCTGCATTGTTCTAGGACCAATCAGACTGCTGCATTCTGAATCCTATTGTTCTAGGACCAATCAGACTGCTGCATTTTGGATTCTATTGTTCTAGGACCAATCAGACTGCTGCATTTTGGATCCTATTCAACTCAGTACATAACACTGTGTCTTCCGTTATTAGCTCAACATCCGCTCCCACACGGAAAACTGTGTGTGGTTCCAATATAGTAAACTTGTCCAAACAAATGCTCAAATCTGCAACACTGAAGCATGTGAGTTTCAAGCTGATGGTCACTAAAACCTAAACAGAGATTTTTCTCTTAGAATTTGAAACGAGTGTGTGTGTATGTATTTAATTCTGCCTTGGCACAGGGGTCTCGTGAATCCCAATAGCTGAGGAATCCCCGACCCTGGATCAAGCAAACCCAGAGAGTCTCACTTGTGGGAACCAGCGAACATTGTCTGGGATGTGCTGATTGCTAATTGCCAGCTTAATCCTTCCGCTGTGTCAAAGCTGGGGCACTGCCAACTGACACAGCACAGCTGAAAGAGCTGGTGTTGTGTTTAACTGGATTAATGATTGTACAATTACAAGTCTCCCTTAAATGCTCTTCTACAATTAGAGCTCATGATATCTTTGCAACCTGGCAGGCTTCTAAAAACATAATTACAGGCCACCAGCATTATTTGTATTTAACTTGAGGCTGCAGGAGGAGGGGAGGGGGGAATTACTGGGAGCAGAAAGTTGATGCATACTTACAAGTTGTCGAATAGACCTTGGTCAAGGAACGTGTCTGTCACAATTTAGTTTTTCCTTCATGCACTGGGTTTTCTTTGCTATTTGGGGCGGGGTTAGGTAGGAGGAAGACAGCAACATATCAAAGGCGACAGAGGAGGGAAAAAATCCCAATCTGTATTTGAAGGTAAATAATGTGATATCATATATTTTTCCTTCCAGTCACATGTACTATTTGAATACTGAAGGTCTGTCTTGCTGGGTCCTTTAAAGCACTATAGTGATCTCTGTCAAAAAAATTGGTCCTCCAAACGTTAGATGCTTGTTCTATGTGTCTCCGGACAATTGCTCCTTGCCTGTTGTATCTGTTTTTGTGACTTCTTAGGCCACGGAGACTACAAGAAGATCAAACGCATCCATTCTGAAGGAAATCAGCCCTGAGTGCTCACTGGAAGGACAGATCCTGAAGCTGAGGCTCCAATACTTTGGCCACCTCATGAGAAGAGAAGACTCCCTGGAAAAGACCCTGATGTTGGGAAAGACTGAGGGCACAAGGAGAAGGGGACGACAGAGGACGAGATGGTTGGACAGTGTTCTCGAAGCTACAAACATGAGTCTGACCAAACTGCGGGAGGCAGTGGAAGACAGGAGTGCCTGGCGTGCTCTGGTCCATGGGGTCACGAAGAGTCGGACGCGACTAAACGACTAAACAACAACAAGGCCACGGAATCTCCTCCATGAACCCCTTTTTGTTTCACAGATCTGCAGGGTTGTTGTTGTCGACCTCCGGAACGAATTAAGTACTTAACCCGAGGTACCACTGTATTTAATTCCAGTGCTTTTTTCAAGCCGGAACTTGCTGGAACTCAGTTCCAGCACCTCTCAGGTGGGCGAAATTGCCATTCGAAGAGAACTAGGGAGGCGTTCACGGTGAGTTCCGGCAACTCTTTTTCTAGCAAAATAGCGCTGTTTAATTCTATCTAACCTCCCTCGGCAACGGCAAAATGAAATATGCATAGTTATTGTTATAGCAAACTCTTTGTGCCAGGTCTTCCTCTGGGCAGCTTTATCATGTTCTGTTCTGTTCTGAAGCGCTCTCACTTCCCTTTTCTGTTTCCTCAGCCTCTGATTCATTTTAAAGTGGAATATTTTAAGCCTCTGAAAGCTAGCTCTTTCCTCTCACTACATAGTAAAATAATAGAGCTCTCATAGAAGTATGATTGTGTCACTAGCACTCAAAATAAAGCCCGATTGCATAGAGGGAAATTGTGAAACTCTGCTCTTAGCTGCTTTGTTTGAAAAGGCTCGGCAACATTAATTAGAGCTTCTCTAAGTCTTCTGTGCCTTTCAATTAGTTGTTTCGTGTCAATGTGCAGCATTTTTGCGAAAGTGTTTTGAATACATTTATTGCATTTTGATTGCATTTACTGGGAACATTTCCTTTGCACCCAAGCTCCTTTGAAAAGGTCTTCTCTGTTTGCAGTGAGGAAATTATAGTGCGACATGCAGAATCATAAAAATAACTGGAAGTGGAATAGAGGGTGGAAACAATCAATGCTTGACATAGCTGAAGTTGCCACAGCTTATCAGCTTCTTTTGGGTGTTTGCAAGCAAAAAGCCAGTTGTTGCTATTGCTGTTGTAACAATAATTAAATTTATGTACTGTCCTTTGTCAAAACACTACAGGACAATTTACAACATAGAACACAAATGGCAATACATAGCATAGATATCTATACATCATCATCATCATCATCATCATCATCATCATCATCATTTTATTTATACCCTACCCATTTGACTGGGTTTCCCCAGCCACTCTGAGTGGCTTCCAGCAAAATATAACAAATAATAAAATGTCAAACATTAAACACTTCCCAATACAGGACTGCATTCAGATGTCTTCTAAAAGTTGTATAGTTCTTTATCTCCTTGAAATCTGATGGGAGGGCATTCCACAGGGAGGGAGCCACTGCCGAGAAGGCCCCTTGTCTGGTTCCCTGTAACTTCACTTCCTGCAGCGAGGGAACCGCCAGAAGTCCCATGGAGACGGACCTCAGTGTTCAGGCTGAGCGATGGAGGTGGAGACACTTCTTCATGTATACAGAGCTGAGGCTGTTTAGGGCTTTAAAGGTCAGTACCAACACTTTGAATTGTGCTCAGAAATATACTGAGATCCTGTGAAGATCCTTTAGGTCCGGTGTTGTATGGTCCCAGTGGCCACTCTCAGTCACCAGTCTAGCTGCCGCATAAAAGTCAAAACTGGTGCCGGATTTACATATAAGCTAAGCAAGCTATAGCTTAGGGCTCCACTCTCTTGGGGGCCCCCCCAAAATGTAAAGAAAAACGCACACACCTGGATGTACATTTCCAAAATATAAGACAAAAAACAAATAAAATAAAACCTACATACAGTTAGAACTTAATAATTATTTCACTATTAATATACTTCTTAATTGTACTTCGCTATTAATATACTACTTCTTAATTGTATTTCAGTTCAACAATTACTTTGATAAAATACATATTTTGTTATGTGCAAATGGCTTTAGATACCTATTAGGTCCATAAATTACCATATAGCATATATTCAACACAAAAAACAGCGACAAATTGTTGTTGACAAAGGACAGCTGGACATATAAAGGGCCCCATTACCTTCAGTAGCTTAAGGCTTCATCAGACCTAAATCCGGCCTTGGTCAGAACAGTTATATAAATATAATTTTAATACTAATAATAAGTATATAATGAAATAATAAAAACTCCACTTCTCCTCCTCTCATTCAGGGTCCTTTCCCCATCCATCTGCCACTTTCCTTGGGATTCAGCCATGATGTCCCCGATCCGAAACACACCCTCTGGGTGAGTCAAGTCCAGTTTGCCTTTTTCTGTGCAGCGCCAGACAATTAACGCTGCCGAATGCTCCAAATTGCTCCCTTTCTATTCCCTTAATAATCTGGCTGTCGACATCTCTGTCGTTGCTGCCAAGATGTTTCTGCTGAAGGTCACTGTCAGAGACCACATAGACATCTCTAGGGAGCACACCGCAAAGGTGGGGCTTGCTGATGAAAAGAGATATCAGAAGTACAGCTGTTCTTTGTCTCGTTTGTGGAAGAGGAATCTTATTCTCCACACTTTAGGGCTAACAGGCAGAGGGTGGGGCAGGGTTGGGGGGTTGCCTCGGGCACAGTTTTTTGGGGGGATGCATTCTTCAGGACACCTTGCCAGCCCACAAGACTGGCAGGGCACCGTGAGCTGTTGCATCCTTCTCATGCTGCCCTCGAGGTGGCTTGAGAAGAATGCAACAGGCATGAGCCCTGCCAGTAAAACCCAGTAAAATAAACAACTCCACATACTGCGTGAAAGAGATTCTGCTGTGGTTCAGGAGAACTAAATCTTCCTTGGTAATTGGCTACTGAGCTCCATTTGTCTTTCTGGGTTAGACACTGAGCAGGGCTGCCCTAATTCAAATAAATGAATAATTCACATTTCTGCCTCACAGATATGAACGTACACATGTGTGCTTGTGTATACATAAGCATGCATAATCTCTCTGGCATTATATGATGCGTACTAGTAATTTCTAGCACGATCTGCTTTTCACATAATCCTGCTAATCAAATTGGGCAGATGCTTATGCGGTATCTAGATGAGCAGGAAGTTAGCACATCAAATGTAATTCAGTGTGAATAAAACGGGGGAAAATGATTTTTTTAGCATGATGCAGATGTCCAGAGAACACTGGCCAGCCTTAAGGTGTAGCTGTAAAAACCCCAAACTAAAATCAAAATGTAAACTTGAAATCATCTTATATGGTCTGCAACCCAAAGGCCATTTACTAGGGATTTCTTTTCTTAAATTTCAGTTGGACTTCCTTTTGAATAAATATACTTAGGGAACATACAGTCAGTTGCACAAATGGTGAAGCCAGTGACCCCAAAACAGTAATTCACTTTCATTTAGAAAGTGTGTCTTTATTGTCATCAGGAGATTGGGAATGATGTGCTGCAAATATGAATGACATTTACGTCTGTCTCTCTGTTCCATCTGAACAAAGGAGAGGTTGAGGTATCAGAACGGTGCTTGGAGATGGGCCCGTAAATTGAAACCTGAAAAGACAAAGGTGATTTGTATTCCCAGTTCTTGAGTCTGGGAAGTGGGAAGATGGCCTGGTCTTTATTGGGGTGAACTCCCCAGGGAGGGACAGGTTTATTGCTTGGGAGGCAGTGTGGGGTTTGTACATTGTCACTGGAAGATCGGGTGTCAGGGACTGGGCAGAGGAGGAGGAATGGTGGAGACTGCTTCCCCAGCCTGACTCTTCCAAAGAAGAAGGAGACAGTTGAGAATTACAACAGGATAGATAAACTTTATTCACATTAGCCAACAGCCATAGCAACATAAAACAAGCAATATATACAATTAAAAAGACAACAATGGGTAGAAAGGACAATCAGATGACCAAGATTATCATTCAGATAGTGGCCCTTAATCTCATTGCACCCTCGATAAACCTAGCAACCTTTGCTGTTGTCTGATCATTTTGATCTGATAAAAGAAAGAACAATGTGGCCGCAGATGGGCGGCCTGGGATGGTAAGTAAGAGTGGGGTGATGATCTCATTCCTCATATCTTTATAAAGGGGACAGGACAGGAGAACATGAGCCACTGTTTCCAGATTGCCATCTCCACATGGGCAGAGTCGCTTCTCAGTTGGAATCTTTTGGTATCTGCCCTCAAGTACGGCAGAGGGCATCACATCCAATCTGGCCAGTGTGAAGGCACCTCTGTGTTTTGGGATAGTTAATTTATACAAATATGGTGCCAGGGAATAAAACTGAGAAGGGGGGAAAAGGCATACCAAGGACAGATTACAACAGGAGTTTGAGGAAGGTTACAGCTCAGAGGCTGATGAGGGGGAAAGCTGGGAAATAATGGGAGAGGAGGAAGAAGAAGCACCAGAGGGGGACAGCTGATGGACACAGAGTCTTTAGAAAGCACTCCAGCCCCCCTCTCTCCCAGAACCTGGCAGGCATTGAAAGTAGGAGAGTAGAGAGCTCAGAGGCGGGAGTCACAGCTCAGCCACCGTAGTAATGACACATAATGGGAGAGACTGAGGGGGTAGGGTTTCACTTGGAGCAACACCATTACTCCAAGAGGCTGCATTTCTAAGCCTCTCTCTGTGAATACTGAATAAAAAGCATTGGTAAGAACTTTCCTTGTCTTATCCATTCCTGGCTACCTACCGTGGTGGGTTAGATCCTCTGGCGTCGGGTGACCTCAGTGGCTAGGAGTATCTATTTCCAGCCTGGCTGGTTCACTTCTCCAGAATGCTTCTGGATTGCTGCTGCCGCTTATAAACTGCTCCTTGCTCTATCATCATCGCCCCACCCAGGCTGCAGCGCACTGGAATTTGGCTCCAAAGTTTGCACCTAATGGAGCCACTATTTGGGATTCTGCACTATAGGAGGCCTGCTTATACTCTTATATCTGCTTAAAAGGTGAAGGGACCCCTGACCATTAGGTCCAGCCGTGACCGACTCTGGGGTTGTGGCGCTCATCTCGCTTTCTTGGCCGAGGGAGCCGGCGTACAGCTTCCGGGTCATGTGGCCAGCATGACTAAGCCGCTTCTGGCGAACCAGAGCAGCGCACGGAAACGCCATTTACCTTCCAGCCGGAGCGGTACCTATTTATCTACTTGCACTTTGACATGCTTTCGAACTGCTAGGTTGGCAGGAGCAGGGACTGAGCAACGGGAGCTCACCCCGTCGTGGGGATTCGAACCGCCAACCTTCTGATCGGCAAGTCCTAGGCTCTGTGGTTTAACCCACAGCGCCACCCGCATCCCATCTGCTTAGTCCTTGTCTATTTCTCTTTGTCCACATGACTTTAGACTACAGAGCAGGAAGAATCTTTCATTCCCCCCTTTTTTTCTAATAGGCCCATATTCCCCAAAATTGCTCCTCCCCCCTGCTAAATCTTCATTTTCAGCCACACCCAACAAGACAAGAATCTGAAAAATCTACCCTTTGTGATTTTCGATAAAGGCTTTCCAAATGTGATGAGGTGTTGGGCTGGCTTGTGGATGGAAATAACGCAGGGAGGACTGATCTTATATCCAAACATGGCAGAAATCCACCAAAAAAGAAGGATTAAACATCATAGTTATTCTTTCCTTGAGACCCATTTTCAGAAACTGCCAAAGTGTGGTCTTTCCCTGTGTATGCTGCAGCAAATTAATGCTTGGGAGAGGTGGCTGAGGTTGTTTTAAAAGGATTTAAAAAACAAAACAAAAAAACCCCTCTCCTCGTTGAAGGAAAACTCTCATTTAGAAGGGGAGAGTGTGCATTTTAAATTTTAGCTAAGAATTAATGGAATTAAATAATTCAGCGTGGGTAGTGCTGTGGGTTAAACCACAGAGCTTCTTGGGCTTGCTGATCAGAAGGTCGGCGGTTCGAATCCCCGTGACGGGGTGAGCTCCCGTTGCTCAGTCCCTGCTCCTGCCAACCTAGCAGTTCAAAAGCACACCAGTGCAAGTAGATAAATAGGTTCCATTCCAGCAGGAAGGTAAACAGAGTTTCAGTGCGCTGCTCTGGTTCGCCAGAAGCGGCTTAGTCATGCTGGCCACATGACCCGGAAGCTGTACGCCGGCTCCCTCAGCCAGTAAAGCGAGATAAGCGCCGCAACCCCAGAATCGTCCGCGACTGGACCTAACGGTCAGGGGTCCCTTTACCTTTACCTAATGGAATCTCAGCTGCAACAATCTCAGGGTATGTAGAAGGATGGAACCATTGAAAACTGGTGCAAAGATGCTGGAGTCTGCATGGTCAGTTCTTGCCCACACTGCAAGTCCTAGCATTGAAAGGGACATTGACTGCTTCCAATACAGGCTCGGATTACAACACGATCTGGGAAACTGAGAAACTGACACAAAAAGAACATGTTGCGAGGAGAGAAAAGAAGCAAGATACAATGCCTGCAGAATGGTGTCTCCTCATTCAGTTTACAAATAAAAAAGCTAGTCTCTCCTACATTCTGCAATATATGGCTGCAATGATATTTTTATGGCTTGTTTTCTTAATGCATAAATTCATTTTGTGGTTCCTTCTTTACTTACCTGAGTAGTGTGGCAGGGAGATCTTTGGATGTTTAGTTCTTTGATTGTGTGTAACGTTAGTTCATTTCACCTGTAACTGAGAAACAATAAAATAACGGAAAAGGAAGGAAAAGAAGCCAGCTTTTGTTGGTAACATTTTGCTTCCTCAGCTCTACTGACCAGTATGTTTATTGTCTGACATCTTCATTCTTGCGTAAACTGATATACAACTTCCGAGCTGCAGAATCTCAGACTCAAACAACGTTTCTCCCACCCATGAGCTAGACAAGCGATCACATTTTTTTGCCGCATGGACTAGGCAAATGAGTAGGGGATGAGACCTGGGATAAATAAAAGGGGAGTTCAGCTTTTCGCATGCGTAGTGAACCTGATAGCAATGAATTGAGGGAATTCCATCAACGATCTGAGTGCTGAGCCCAGCCTTATTTAAAGCATTAAGGGACTTTTGTAACAGTCACTCCCTAACTCTCGAGTAAAGCCCATGAACTTTGCATTTTTACAATACATGCACCTCAGTCCAGGAGACATGCTCTGATGGATTCGGAACCTTAAAGTTCATCTTCACATTTAAATATTGTTCAGTTGGTGAGGACCACCGAGATCTTACAATATCATTGTTATGCGGAAATGGGTAGTCTCAGAAAACGTGCTTTCCCATACCACAGGGAGTCCCAGTTTCATATTTCATGGAAAATGCAGAAATGGCGAAACTTACCGGAAGAATAAGAAATCAAGATAACAAACTTTTTGTAAAACAATGGAAATGGTTTACTGAATATTTACAGACAAATTGTAAACAGACAATAACATTGGCAGGATTATTGTAATAACCTGCAGTTTCATAAGAGTATATATTTAAAGAAGATGAATAATTGAGCAAATTAGGTTAATTTGGATATGCAGAAGAGATATTAAAAATAAATTTAAGGAACTGCAGAAAGAGGGGGAAGGAAGTCAAGTTTTGAAATGTCAAAGTGATTGTAAAATTAGTGAGATGTATAAAATTTGTGAAATGTATATATTCGAAAAGTGTGTGTGTGTGTGTGTGTGTGTATGATGTCCAGCTTCCACAGTGTTAATAAGTCAGAATGGAAAGGATTCCCTTTTCCCTTTTTGAGAGTCCAGGCTGTGCCCCTTTTCAGTACAGTGGTACCTCGGGTTACAGGCACTTTGGGTTACAGACTCCGCTAACCCGGAAGTAGTACCTCAGGTTAAGGAACTTTACCTGAGGATGAGAACAGAAATCATGAGGCGGCGGCATGGCAGCAGCGGGAGGCCCCATTAGCTAAAGTGGTATCTCAGGTTAAGAATGGTTTCAGGTTAAGAACAGACCTCTGGAACGAATTAAGTTTTTAACCTGAGGTACCACTGTATCATCCCTTTGAATGGGATGACAGGGCTCTCTAAGGAGATGCCAAAGCTGAGGGCAAGCTCCAAAGCTTTTGAGCATGCCATGGCCACATCCTTCATAACTCGGCTGCTCTCTGCCCCCAAATCTGCTTCTTCCTCCAGCCTCTTGCTGTTCTCTTCTCTCCCTTATTCAGCAGTTGAGGTTGGGCTGGGTCATTGCCACTCCAGCGCAGGTGTGCCTGTGTTAACTCTGGCTTAACTATGCACACTTCCTGTCAGGCTGAACCAACAGAGACCCTCCCAGTGGCACAGCTCCAAACAACCACATTGTTCAGCAAGTGGATATTTGAAGATTAGAAGTTAAATGCAATCTCTGTAGCCAGAACTACATTATCTGAAACTTCAGATTAACTGTGTGTTTTGTGTTAACTCTGCCTTGATATAACACAGGGCAGCAAAGCTGTGCACATCTAGCTCTCCTAGTAAGAACTATATTTTTGGGACATGGTTAGGCAACTTTCGATACCACAAGGTAAGATTTTGCCGGTGACCTTGAGGGTATTCTTTTTGTATTTTTGCAGTATTGCAAGGCTTGTTGAAGCTGTTATTTGGATAGTCACAATACATATATGGATAGTCACAATACATATATGATCACAATATGTATTTTTAGACTGCTAAAATGTACTAATTTGGATCTTATTTTGTGGCCTTCACAAACTACTGTGAAATAAAAGTCAAGATTAATAACATATGTTCAGAAACCTCAATGGAATGGGGCCAGTTTATGTCCTGGGAGCCTCAAGCCCATTACTCCAAATCCATCCCACGGAAGTCGATAGGACTACTTTGAACAAAGTACACTGAGGTTTCATTCTGACGGAATTTACAATGACAGAGCACCGTGGTGACATTCAATTGGAACAAATTAACTGTCAGGCCAGGGCTAAACTTGTAAGCGTGGGGGACGCAGATTTCTCAGTAGTTGTCCTATAAATGTGGCATTCACAAAGATCAGAATGACCACAAACCACATCGCTTTTAAACAAAGTAAGTGCAGACTCGCTTGTTTGAATTAGCTTCCCCACAGCAGTAAAATGGAACGAGCTAAAAAAAGATCGGGCGATAGGAAGGCTAGGTGAAAGAGGAACAGAAAAGAGAAAGTCACATTAAGATCCCAGGAGTGAAAGGGGGGGGGGGGGAGAGATGTGTTCACTGAGGTAATATATACGAGCAACTCCAGTTTAGCTAAGTAAACACACAGCAGGGACAAGTCTTTGCCTCAAACGAGAGACCTCCATTCTTATTCAAGGAGTATAAAGGCTAAGGAAGAGACAGGATTGGTGCCAAACCTCTTCCTATGTGGCAGAGACTGCACACATCTGCGATAATGTGTACACAGGCTCACCATATGAATCAGCAGAATTGCACAAGTAGTCTTCACAGTAGTGCAAACCAGGGGCGGCCCAGCCCATTTTGCCACCTGTGGCGAAGTGCAAAGGTGCTGCCCGGTGTTCATGCTGCCATGTGCCGCCAACCCCCCTTGCCACCCCTGCCGAAGTCTTCCTTTCCCAAATTGTGCTGCTGCTGTTTCCAGGTTCTGGCAAGATCTGGCAAGAACCTCATAAGATCACCCTGCGGGATTCTCACGTGATCTCTCCAGACCCTGGAAATGACCGCTTTTCTTTGCTTCTCCAGTAATGGAAGGACCTTGGATTTCACCACCTGAGGTAGCTGCCTCAGTCTGCCTCATAGATGGGCCGGCCCCAGTGCAATTATTTTCTATGGGTTGTTGGCGCTGCTCATGGAGAATTTCCATGGTACCAATCCATATGGTGAACTCTTCACATCTTCTTATAGCTGTCTGCCGTTCAGGAGAGCTTTTTGGTACAAATCACACTGTGGTTTAACATCCTAAAACAATCCCACTCATGGAAGACAGCTTCTTTCAGCACCTATTAGCCACGATAGGTATCAGAGTACCAGAATGTGGGAGCAAACAGCAGGGCGAAGGCCTGTTTGTCCGTTTCCACGGGAAGCTATAGCTGCAAACAAAATGCTGGACTAGATGAACCATTGATGTGACTGATCAAAGCATTTCTTAATCAAACTGAGTGGGCAGTTTGCTGTTCTAAAATATTACTTAGAATTTCCGGTGTGATAGATTCCTGTTACATAATCTGGGTTGCCTAGAAACTACTATGCTGTTGTGGAGGCTTAATTTAGTTTGATGCTGGTAATTCAGTTTATGGATTACTTATTAATACTTCTGTATTGTCCTTCTGTTTCTGCAATGGAAAAGGAGAGACTTTAAAATGGTTTATCAGAACAATTATTGATATCTCTTTTATGGACTGCTGACAACCCTCTTTCTTGTTTTGCTACTTAATAAGGGAGAATATTTAAGGAGTATAGCTGAACTGATATAATGTCTGGGCTAAGCTGGTGTATTAAAAAGTTATGCAGAATTCTCTGCAGACCCCTCCTAAAGTACACATTATTTCTGTGGCAAGCTGCAACAACTCAGGAACTATTGAAATCCAGAAGTATACATGAACTTGGAAAACAGAATATCCTTGCCTCTCAGTCATAGGAGCTCTTGTGTAAAATACATGTTTCAAAATGAGCACAGTGATTTGACCCTCTCAACTTTGCCTTTCAAGTTCCTTTTTACCAATTCTCTCACTTTGGGGAAGTTTCCTCTTTTGAGGTCAAATGTGGCTGTTGGGTTTTCTTAGCAGTTGGCCTCTTGTCTTTATATTTAATAGCACTATTCCCATTGTTCCCAGTTGGTTCAGCAACACTGACAACTTGCCCCAAGTCTTGGGCACCACTTGATGTCAAGTCAAGAGGTTGTTGCCCCTCTGGTTGGTTCTGTGACCAATTGTTCCAGGGTACAGTCATTTAGAGTTCTTTGAAGGGGTGCAGAACACAACTCCCATGGTATTCTGGATATTCAAACCCTCCAATATCCTCCCTAAAATGGGTTTCCTCTGTCTGTGCCACCATGGCTGAATGCTGAGTATATTCAGAATTCTGTGTTAAATACCACAACAGAAACACAATTTGGTAGATTCTTCTATATGGTCTTATGTTTCGGCTGGCTCTAACCTATGATAAAATAGCATGAACATATATCTGACTGCAGTGTTTGCACTGAAAACACCTGGAATTTTGTGTAAATAGTCTAAGGACACTGTGGAAAGGGAACTTAAGATTTAGAAGCAGAAAAAAAGTTATCAAAAGTGTATACCCTGTTAGAAATGCACGACAAAAAGCACGCCTAATGAAACATTGGGGCCTAAATGGAACAAGACAGTATACTTTGGGGTTTTAGCATTCGTTTTCCTTCAGTATACCTTCTGATCATTCCTTATTTTATCATCCAAAACTCATGTTTAGCAGAATTAAATGTTTGAGAGTTTCAATTAAAGGTAGTCTTAATGTGAATACTATTGTGTATAAAGCTAAGGGAAGAAAGGAAATAATAGTTCAAATAACAAGAGTTTCAAAATTCATGGAAGAGGCATGAACAACTCCACTGGGTTACATAAAAACATCTTTGCTTTTGCTTCAACAAGATAGAAAAAAAATATTGCCAAAATGTCATGGTGAGACCTGCCAATAATTGCAACAAGATACGGTCCCAAGATATCAGAAGAATTTTTTCCTTTGGCTGCCACTCAATGAGACATTTGGGCCAAATTCTTCTTATGATATTATTAGGTAAGCAATCTCATTGGTTACTGCTGGATGACTACAATAGTGCAGAACCAAATCCTGGAGAGATTTACATGTATTCTACTGTCTCTGGCACTTCTAGGGTTAATTAAAAATAGATAGATAGATCAAGTCACCATGAAAATGCTGTGTTTTCTGTTACATTGGGCACATTGATGCAAAGTTATTTCACTCAAAGTAAGAGGCAAATTTAAATGTCACGAAAGATTAATTTCCATGTCACAAACCTTACGGTGAGAACATCTACCCACCCAGTTCCACCACAGAACACCTACATGGGTGCCATTTTAGGATGAAATCTCTTCAAATTGAAGACCCACCTTTCCCCACCCATCCCCTCACATGCTGCAACGTGCTATGTGCATTAACAGCATGCTCACCATACTAAAACTGCAGTGCGCTTGCTCCAGAATGCTTATAACTATTGCTATGGGTAACCATAGATTGCTCCACTGAAGAAAGACTGGGAGATTCTCCCCAAATTTTGATGAGACTCTAGCCTAGCTGTCTCTGGTAGCGGTCTTAAGGTGAGACTCCACCTAAGACCTGCCAACTTGAAATCACAAATATCTGATAAACAGGACCTTATCGAAGCAGCCATGGGGAGGATCATCTCCTAATCTAGGGCATCTTTCTACAGTGAGCAAGTTATGTTCAACAAGTTCTTCATTTGCTCTTTTACAAAAAGCAAACATCTCTGTATTTCCATATTATCCAAGGGTGATCGCCACTTGAGAGCAGGTGCTAATGCTCATAGCTGTCAACTTACAAATTTGAAAATAAGGGACCAGCACCCTCAAAAATAAGGGATCAGCAGCCAAAATAAGGGATTTTCTGGGCACAGGTATGTTCAACTTCTGATTCCCTCCAAGCCAAAGGCAGAAAGCCCAGCCAGCAGCCAAACGAAGCCTCATCAATAAGGGACAGCAGCGGGACATGGCACTGGGATAAGGGACTATCCCGCCAAATAAGGGACGCTTGGCAGCTATGGTTAATGCTAGAAAACAATAGTCGGACTGCTAGGTCCTCCTCGTGATATAAAGTTTAGCAGCCATACTCATTTGCTTACAAAAACTGCAGCTTGATGTCCTGGCCATATTTAGTCTGCAGCTTAAAAACCTGACAGAGGCCTGAGTATTAAATGAATAATGTCTGTTCTGTTGACGTCCATTGGACAAGCAAGTCACAGCTAATTCTCATTTACCAGATTGTAAGACTCATTGAATTCAGTAAGACTTACGGTACTTCTGAGTAGATGTGGTTAGGAATGTGCCATGAGGCATGTGGTGCTAGGAACACAGGGCTAGAAACCCATGCTAGACATTAATGGCACTGATTTCATTTTGTTCCATTCATTTCTGAATGGATATAAACCATCTTCTAACCGACCAGGCTCTTAAGGCAGTTTGCAATAACAACAATATAAACTAAAACCAGATTAAAATGAAAATTAAAACTGCATCTTATCAAATATATGTAATATTACATTGCAGTCGATTGCAATGGACTTCATTTACAATAAAAAAATATAAATTCAAACAGCAAACAATATGATCACACCAACATGTGAAGTTGTAGTGATTATGGGCGTTGCAGTTTGCTAAGAGTTCCTGGGAATTGTAACACTGCGAGCGGTGAGCTCAGATTGTTGTTGTTGTTTAGTCGTTTAGTCGTGTCTGACTCTTCGTGACCCCATGGACCAGAGCACGCCAGGCACTTCTGTCTTCCACTGCCTCCCGCAGTTTGGTCAAACTCATGCTGGTAGCTTCGAGAACACTGTCCAACCATCTCGTCCTCTGGTGTCCCCTTCTCCTTGTGCCCTCCATCTTTCCAAACATCAGGGTCTTTTCCAGGGAGTCTTCTCTTCTCATGAGGTGGCCAAAGTATTGGAGCCTCAGCTTCACGATCTGTCCTTCCAGTGAGCACTCAGCGCTGATTTCCTTAAGAATGGATAGGTTTGATCTCCCTGCAGTCCATGGGACTCTCAAGAGTCTCCTCCAGCACCATAATTCAAAGGAGCTCATCTGTAGTGACTACCTGGGTGTTCCATGGGTAAGACAGAAAAGACACAATAATGAGACATTGCTCAAGGAAGGCAGAGAGAAGAAATGTTGCACACAACAAACAGGTTTTTTGCAGCTGTTCAGTATGATTTAAAGCATCCACCATAAAGCCTTTTCCTAAAAAGAAAGAAAGAAAAAGAAGTGGTCTGTCATTGCTTACTTATCTAAAAGGGTGTTTTCCCAACAATCGAACAGGCTGTTGAAAGTACAGTAGCAAACACATGGATTTGAAATGTGAAAGACTATACTTGGTAATTGTTTTGACATTTTCAGTGAAAACTCTGCAACTTGTGCAGCGGATATGCCTTTCCTATTTTATTTTATTTTCTCCATTAAAGGTGACGAGTAAAACACAACCATAATTATTTTTTTAAAGAGCCTGACTAGATGGTCTTCCTAAAAGCACTTGTTGGTTTAACTGTCTGCTTTAATTATCTGACTCTGTTTTTTACAAACCTGATGTAGCATCCTATATACTGGAAAGTAGATGGTCTATACTGTAGTTTTTAAAGATAAATTGTTGAGAAAAACATGTACTTTAGTGCCAAAGAGTGGCCTGTTTCTGCAAGCTAAAGAACAGCAGCTCGAAAAAAGCTTCAGATTATTAATGTGGTTGATGCTTATTAGATATAGTGTTTTGGGGAGAAGGCACAAAGTCACTCATTTGATGGTTCCCATTTACTGTCTGGCAGGCTTTATATGCAATGTCCATCTTAATATAAATACAAATTTTCAAACGTTTAGAAGAATGCCGTATTGGGAGTAACTATATACTAACTTCCAATTAGAGTTGTGCTTTTAATTTACCAAGTGTATTTTTAAAGTCCTTCCAGAAGACCAATTCCTGCAAGCAATTATGCACACGAGTAATCTGGTGCATGGAAAAAGTCCAAATCCGTCACATTTCAGTCTTATTGGTTTCAAGGAGATCTTTCCTGCATGTAAATTTATTCATATGGAAGCTCACGGCTTCTCTCTCCCCCCCCCCTCCATGCCCCCCAACGACAAATGATCACTTATTTCAATGCACTTATATCTGCATTGAAAAAATTCACTATTTTTACTGGGCTTCTCTGGATTTACTGCAGAGGTAGATAGACAGGTGTCTCAGTTTTACCTGGCATGCATGCTACTTTGGGAGCACAAAGTTATAGCCATGTTTTTACAAGGGAAATATGTATAATTCTCTTACCCTAGTAACTTGTTCCAGGATATGCAGTTTGTTAGGGGATAACTTTTAGCTCAGAGGTAGAGCACATGCTTTTTCATGCAAAATATCCCAGTTTCAACTCCTGGGTTCTTGAAGTAGGGCTGAGGAAGACTTATGGAGTGCCAGCTGCCAGCCTGTTTATACTGAGCTATTACAATTTGACTGGATTTAAGGTACCTTCCTAAGTTCCTGTGAGCGGGCAAGACCAATAGTGGGTCCAATGGTCAAGAAGGCTGGTTCTGCACGTGATGCAGAATGAAGTGAGGGGCAGATGAGACTCAACAACCTGAGAAGGTAGCCCATCTAGAAGAAGGGAAGCTCTGATCCTAAATCTCAGCTGCCTTGTGGGATATCTTCAGAAGAAGAAAAGGCTGAGGAGTAAATCCTACACAAAACCTGAGAGGAGTCCCAAAGGACGGTTGGATGGTGTCTCCTTCTGGCAACTTCTATAGCCAACAATGTCTCTGAAAATCTTTAAAGGAAGTGAGGTACCAAACTTTGTACGGTTGAAGACAGGCTGTGAAGCTTTGTGTATTCAACAATGATGTCCAACACTGAACAGTAATTCCGGATATTGACTACTGTTTCGTAGAATTCTTCATCAGCGTGGTGGGTGGATATAGAATGCTTCACAAACCCATCTTATTTCAAATGAATGTATATAAATGAAAATATCAAATGCTGTGGAACAGTGCTCATGTAATAATGTAGTCACAGCTTGTCTTCCACCGTACCTCGCTTCATTTAAAGATTTTCAGAGACTTTGAGACTAATGATTTCATTTTGTCCTTTTTATGATTTGAAGGAATTTTATAAAGATTGACTATTACGTATGTATATGGTCATTGTGTTGCCTAGACATTGTTGACGTTCTCTTTGCAACACAGGGGTTTGTTTGGATACTAACTTCTGTAGCTAAGCTGGTGCCCAATGTATTGCTCTGCTTTCCTTTGGACCACATCAATGAGACTGAGAGGGGGGTCTTGTCACCTAGGCAACCCAGGTCCTCCATACACCCTGCCCAGGCTTGACCCCTGAGGAGGTCATTTTGGTGCCGCTAATGCAGCAGTTTGACTTCACCCCCAAAGATGCACTCCATTGTGTCTCGAGACAGATGGAAGCCAAGAACACAACAACATTTCTGTGGGTTGCTTTGAATTTCACTTTTCTGAAAAAAGACAAAGTAATCTAAAAACAACAGCTCTGAGTAGTCCCCCTTTTTCTCTGGTCCCCCCTTTCTCTTTTATTGAAGAAGAACAGGATATTTTAATGCCACCATCATCACAGAGGTGTCTGTGGAGGGGATATATTGATTGAAAGTGTATTGTATTGTAACTGCATTGTAACATTTGGATAAATGTTTTTTGAATTTTTTTAACTCTGAATCAGATCGTTCCACACTGCAACATGTTGCTGCTGGTTCTTTGTTCAAAGCAAAAGTTTGGCCAATGTTCAGGGATGAAGAGAGCCGCAGACACCTGAAGACTCATAGGGTCCTTATCCCCAGTGAAAAGAGAAGTACAGCGTGCATTGCGGCAGAACACAGGAGCATATGGATTTTAGGTGTGGATTAGTCACACCTTAGCAGTTACTGTGTGTAAACGTGTGGTGCCGAGATGCCCTAATAATCACAGAACAGTATCTGTCTCTGGGCTTGTGTGTGGCCTATGAATGGCATGCAATTCTTGCCAGAATTTGATCCCAGCCACCCACAATTCCAACTGAAGCCCAAGGAAATAAAGCCCTCCCCCCCCCATTGACTTCAATGAGGATCATGTCTGCATAATTACCAAATCCAACCATCACTCACAAGGACTTTGTAGTTCTGGAAGGATACTGCCAGCGCTGACATCATCCTCATCAGACTCTTCCACATGGTTCTGTTTATAGACGGTTAATTGCTGTCAACGTCTCAAGGAACCTTTGAGATCTAGAGTCTTTTTATTTTTTTGCGACTCCATAAAATTAAGAAGCTGATTTTTGTTGTTGTTGTCGTTTAAGGATCCAGTCCGCAAAAGACTCAACACTGGCATGACTTTTATTATTGTAATTTGCTGACTACAAAGCATAAAAAAGTAACTTGCGCAGACATGTAATGGTTTGCATTTGGGTAAAACGAAATTGCATTGACGACACAGAACACATTTTTCTAAATAAAAGGGAGGGGGGTTAGAAACAAATGCTAAGCACTCATTGTTTGACTGGTGAAGTTAGGGGACAGCTGTATGAATGGCTGTGGCTAAAAAAAGCAACTAAACATTCTGTGCTAAGGTGACCCAAATTCTGCACTAATTCTGTGCGTTGGAGAGCTACCGTGGTGTAGTGGTTAGAGCACTGGACTAAGACCTGGGAGAAAGGGGTTTGAATCCCCACTCAGCCCTGAAGCTCGCTGGGTGACTTCGGGCCAGTGCCTGCCTCACATAATTGTTGTGAGGATTAAATGAGGGGGAGAACCATTGACACCACCTTGAAGCTGGGGTATAAATGTATACCCCATCAGGAGAAAAAGAGGGCAACAGAAGAACACTAGTATGGAGAGACAGAGCTTCAAAGCAGCACAGAGAGGAATCGATAAGTATATGTAAATTGCTCAGTGGATTTCATGAGCAGTCTTACTTGGGGGCCGTAGACCTGAAGGAGTGCACCCACCCCCATCATTCAGCCTGGACATGGAGATCCAGTTCTGAGGGTCTTCTGGTAGTTCCCTCTCTGTGAGAAGTGACGCTACAGAGAGCCGGGCAGAGGGCCTTCTTGGTAGTGGCGCCCGCCCTGTGGAACGCCCTCCTGTCAGATGTCAAAGAAATAAACAACTACCTGACGTTTAGAAGACATCTAAAGGCAGCCCTGCATAGGGAAATCTTTTAATGTGTGACGTCTTGCTGTGGTTTTATTTGCTGGAAGCTTCTACAATTGGATTGAAGACTTATACAAGCTCGCAACATATGAACAACTTGCATATAAATGCAGACTTGCCATGGACAAACTCAGTGATATTTGTAATCCATTCTTAAGATCTGGTGAAGTACAATAACAACCTTCTAAATTATACAGTTTTGGGGTTTCCCCCTCCCCCTTTATTTTCCTTTCTATACTGGTTCTGTTTCTCTTTTTCTCTCTTTTATTTATGTCTCACCAGGTTTAGTGCACATATAATTATGTACTTTTTGAACTTTCAATAAGATGTTAAAAAACACACGAAACGAAACATTTGCTGGAAGCTGCCCAGAATGGCTGGGGCAACCTATTCACATGGGTGGCATATAAATTTATTATTCTTATTCTTATTCTTATTCTTATTCTTATTCTTATTCTTATTCTTATTCTTATTTGTAGTAGTAGTAACCAAAGGCACACAACAGAGCAGCAGTAGCCAACATGGTGCCCTGCAGATGTTGCTGACCTACAAGTCACCTCAGTCTCAGCCAGTTTATTAATGCAGTAGAAAAGGCAAGTACAGGTCTTGAATGACAGAAAGGGAGATCCCCTCACAAATACAATACATCTACGCCATACATATTTATTCAGATGTAAGACTCACCTAGTCCTTAAGCATGCATAGGATCACAGCTTATATATATAGCAATGCCGCTCTGTAATTGTAAGCTGCCCTGGAAACCTGGTTTTCAGGCGGCACAGAAACAGGATAAAATAAATAAAAGCAAACCAAAACTCCTACTCAGGAATGAGAGCAACAGGAAAGGTTTTTTGACACTCAGTTTTTAGAGCTGTAGTACAATGTCACAATCTAATGTAAGCCAATTAGAAGATTTTTTATTTTATTTAAATCATGCCAGGCAGCCCTTCCCAATAATGCCAATTAGGGAGACATAACACTGATTTATAATATGATTTTTTATTTTTTATTGGTATACTGTTGTGTACCTTTGTAGTTATAAAAATTGCCGAAACAGTACATCAGCTTTTACCAAAGCAGGTTGCAGTGCTTTGAAGCTTGCTTGCTTGATTAGACTGTCAAATCCAATAAATATATAATCAGAGAGCAAGTTGTATATTCATTAGGGAATGTGTGAAATGGTTCCCTTTATCTTTTGTGGATTTTGCTGCTTTCCAGATGTGGGCATTCTGTGTTGGGGAGACTTATCCGCAACACTAGGTCTGCATGTGCGCTTTACAACATAGACACAGTTCATTGCTATCTATTCAATTTGCTTGTCATCTACAATTACGCTTTATATCCCGTCCCCCCTCCTATGGGATGTCCAGCTGCTTTAATTATGAAACAACTGGCACAATTAAGTATCCATCTACCCCCACTCCCCTATAAACCCTGTGATTATCTTTGCAAACCTGCTGTCTGCATGGGACACATGCAGATGTGTTTTGCCTTTCAGGAGCAGAGAAAAACATGGCTATGACATGGCACCCTGGTTTATGGATGGTTATTGCTCTGGACCATATAGAAGGCTGATCGCCGAAGAATTGATACTTTTGAATTATGGTGCTGGAGGAGACTCTTGGGAGTCCCATGGACTGCAAGAAGATCAAACCTCTCCATTCTGAAGGAAATCAGCCCTGAGTGCTCACTGAAAGGACAGATCGTGAAGCTGAGGCTCCAAGACTTTGTCCACCTCATGAGAAGAGAAGACTCCCTGGAAAAGACCCTGATGTTGGGAAAGATGGAGGGCACAAGCAGAAGGGGACGACAGAGGACGAGATGGTTGGACAGTGTTCTTGAAGCTACCAGCATGAGTTTGACCAAACTGTGGGAGGAAGTAGAAGACAGGAGTGCCTGGCGTGCTCTGATCCATGGGGTCACGAAGAGTCGGACACGACTAAACGACAACAAATTGCTCTATGGAACATGGACTTCTAGGTGCTTTCACAAATCCCTTCTAAGTAATGTTGAGACCGTACTGTTCCATCCCAATCTAGTTCATAGGAACGTAGCATGGGCTGAATTAGAATGTGTGAACAAGCACAAACGCTGCTGGCTTGTTTACTTCAAGGACCAACTCTCCCAACATCTATAGCAGCTCTGTCTGAGGCAGCTGAGAATACTCAACTCTCATTTTCCCCTTCTTTCTTATAAAAAGGGGGTGGGAATCCCACAGTGGAAACAGATTGAAGTCATTAACATTCGATCAGTTATTGTATTCTTTTTTTTCTTGAGCACCGCCGCAACTTATGAGGCTGTTTTAATAAAAACTCTGGTCAGAATCCAGCCCACGGCTGCCAGAATGTATGCAGGAAAGCGTTTCCCACACAGCTTTGCTCTAAAGCCGCCTCCTTCCTGCCTCTGAATGGCTGAAAACGAGGAGCCCCAAGTATGCATCTTCGTCGCTACACATCTCCATTTCCTCCAGAATATTGTAGGCCAAAAATCACAGCACAGATATTCCTAGACGCAAACAAATACAAGCTGTCCTTTCGGATAGCCAAAGAATGTCCCGTTGAATCATAACACAATATGCCATAGGTCTTCCAAAATACATGCACCGTTTTCGGGCAGGAAGTTGTTTGCAAGATTGTGCATTGTCAACAGGATTCAAGCAAACGCTTTGTTTCTGCTGAAGAAGGGCTGAACATGCTTCTACTCCTGTGTAGGCCTGCACATGCCTTATCCTGGAGGGGCTGCTGCTGCCAGCAAGCCAGGCTACGTGGGTGTCTCTCTACATGGGGAGTCGGTTTTGTGAAGCGCGAAGTATTTCACCACAACAAGGGTAAAGCCCTTGACAAAGAGGGATTTTAAAGGTCATGCCTGACACCTCATCTAGGGGAATCCTATGACCACGAGGCCTGTTTCAAAACCAAAGAGGGTTGAAGCAGATCATCTACAACTTCCTCAGTTGGAGGAAAATGTGATTTTATAAGAACATGGGATACGTGGAAACAAAGGATTCAGACACTAAAATTATTTACCTGTTCACTTCCCCGTTGCTTTATTACATTTATATAGCACTTTTCCTCCAAGGAGCTCAAGGTGGTGTAGGGAATTTTTTATTATTGATGTTTTACTGTGCTCAATGTTTTTAATTTGTTGGAAGCCGAGTCGTTGGAGCAACTCAGTCAGATGGGCGGCATATAAATTGTTATTGTTGTTATTATGGCTCTCCCCTCCCCATTTTATCCTCACAACAACCCAGTGAGGTAGGCTAGGCTGAGAGACAGGATTGGCCCAAGGTGAGCTTCATGGCTGAGTGGGAATTCAAACCCTGGTCTTCCAGCTCCTAGTCTTACACTACTTGGGGTTCACTGTCTTTTGAAAGGATTTTATCCTTCCCCTCTAGATATCCCCTCACTGATTTTCAAAAAGTGCAGTGACATCAACACCCAGTATCTGTCCCCTACTATAAAGTGTCTCAAAATACTTTGATCTATGTTCATCTATGTTTCAGTGCCCTGTAGCAAGTTACCTCAAGTTCATATCAAGTTATCATTTGCTTTCTCTCTCACTGACCATTTCTATAATCTACACTTTATATAAATGTTTATATTCATTAGGGGAGGGGCTGTGTATGTCATCAGGATATTGAACTTTCCCCACCTTGCTCTGCATCACTTTCCTGCTTCAGAGTTTTATATAAAAAACCTAAGGGACACGGGTAGTGCTGTAGTCTAAACCACCGAGGCTCTTGGGCTTGCCAATCAGAAGGTTGGAAGTTTGAATCCCTGTGACATGGTGAGCTCCCGTTGCTCTGTCCCAGCTCCTGCCAACCTAGCAAGTTTGAAAGCACACCAGTGCAAGTAGAAAAATAGATACCGTTGTGGCAGGAAGGTAAACAGCATTTTCGTGCACTCTGGTTTCTGTCACGATGTCCCGTTGTGCCGGAAGTGGTTTAGTCATGCTGGCCACCTTTATAGGCATATGTACAAGTTTCCAATAGAGTTCAATAAAAACAACAACAACCCTGGGAACTGTAGTTCACCCCTCACAGAGCTGCCGTTTCCACAAGCACCTTTAACAAACTACATTTCCCAAGATTCTTTTGTCAGCAGCTGTGTGCTTTGAAAGTGCTTTAAACAGATGGTGTTTAGCTGTGACCAACATCAGCTACAGTGAGATGACTGGATCATCCAGTGAATGGAGCAGAGACTGAACCCTACTCCCAGTAGCTGGTTGACCACTGTGAGATTAGAAAGCAGGGCCCTTAGTCTGGTCCAACAGTTCTCTTCTCATATTCAGCGCCTCTGACTGTTCCAGGCAGAGGAGAGAGCACTGCAAGAGAACCATCTTGCTACAGGTGGGAAGGCGGGTAACATTCAGCCATCTGACCAGTGGTGTTTCTCGAGAGGGCAGGCCGCCATCAAGAGCTTCCAGAGCAGCTGTAGAAACATCATGGCAGAGGGGCAGAGACTGACATTAGACCCTACACACAACTCCGTATCTCTACACACTGCTGGCACAGTTACAAGACAGAACTACAAGTGACGCCCTGTGGTTGCAGGATGAGCCCGTTCCTGGAGAAACAAGCAGCATCTAGCCACTGGCTCTTACTAGTGTTTCCAAGACAGGGCATATATAGCCCTGAAGTGTTTCTCTAGAAGTGTGAATAAACCTTATGAGTGATAGACCTTGCCCACCCCCCAGCAACCTTGCAGACCTAAGCATTAATTGACGCACTTTATAGCACACATTATAGCTCAAGTCTGCTGTTTTAATCTTAGAATTCTTCCTTGCAGACAGGGAAGAATACCATGTCTTAAAGCTCACTGTTCTCTGTTTGTAAGAAAGAAGTTGACTCTCAACGGGAGCCCTCTGTGCCAGATGGATTTATGAACAAGCCCCCTAATGTGACAATTGAAACAGCATGGTAGGGTACTTCCTCCCATGCAAATATTTCCTGTATTGGTCCAGTTTTCTGCACATCCAAAGAGTAGCGAAGGAAATGAATTTAAAGTTTGTGTGTGGGTATATCTACACACACACATATATGTAGATACACACAATTTATCAATTGGTTTATTGTATGTATGTTTCCTTAGAATGCCCAGAACAGCATAAAGGGGCTCCCAGTTATTGCCCATCTTCGCACAGATCAAGCCACTCTTGTTTATCCTCAACAACGCTACAAAAGCAAGCACTCATTGACAGAGCCACTGGCTGGTTCGTATAATTACCCTATTAAAAAAACTCTTGTACAACAAAATCAGTGTGGCACCATTTGTTTCGCTGCAGGTGCCTGGGTCAAGAAACTGGTGCCTCCCCCTGGCATTCCAAAAGGGCAGAAGAAACTTCCTCTGTATGTTTTCCGAATGGTACCCAACCCCAAGCTTAACACTGATACAAAACATTACATCTCCCTTTCTTGCAACTCTGTCCGTGTGTGTGTGTGTGTGTGTGTGTGTGTGTGTGTGTGTGTGTGTGTGTGTGTGTGTGTGAAAAAAGCACCTAACAAAGTCGATCGAGCTTTCCCTTGGCTTTGAACCTTTCATGCTGAATCTGCTCTGCTTTCCTACAAGGGGGGGGGGGGAATCATTTGGAAACACAAACCCACATCCCTCCATCCTCATCGCCTTGGGACACCTGTTCATTGATGCCGACCCAGAACAATCTATGTATGATAATGGAGAGAGGAGCTGAGGTTCTGATTCCCGCACCCCCCCCCCCCCCCGCCAAAAGCTCTGCGTATTGAGCAATTCCTTCCGAACATCATTTTTTTAACAGGCAAGGTTTATAAATCTTTGCAAAACAGTCTCCTTTGCACGAGCCCTCGTTTGGAGCGCGCTGTTGCGTTCTTAGGGGGAGAAGAAGATGAAAAACAGTATTCTCGAGCTCCTTCCCAGGGGGCTGTTGAAAAAGAGCTGCCTGCCAAACACGTCTGAAGGGTTTCACAATTGCATCATAAGCTCTGCTCTTTGCAGGGTGTGTGTTTGTGTGTGTGTGTGCGTCCGCTGGAGCAGGATCCGCTGCTGCGCTCCGAGCTGACCAGGCGCGCACTGCGTGTGCTGGGATTCCACAGCCGGCCTTAAATATGCTGGTTATTTTTATCCGCCTACGTAACGCCGCGCAAGTCCATCCCACCAGCGGCACGGCAGCGAAAGCTACACAATGTTTCCCTTTAGTCGGGAGGGGAAGTGGAAAAAGGCCAGGCTTCCTGATCACATGGTGCTGAAGTCAATGAAAAAAAGGAGGGGGGAGAGAGGGAGAGAGTTTTCCTGCCGGTTGCTTGGCTTTTGCTCGCGCCCCACCTCCCAGATTCCTTTCTAATAGCCTGGTCCGGCTTAACCCTTGGCACCGAGCGCGTCTTGGGGAAGGCGGCCTGGGCGGGACAGCGGCCAGAAAAGCATCAGTGGAAAAGAGCAGGGAGGGAGGGTAGAGGGGGAGACCAGCGCTCTCTATAAACACCAGCCCGCTGCAGTAATTGGTGGCTTGGAAAAGGCGAAGGAAATGCGAGGCTTGTACGAAACATCAGCCGACAAGAAGTGGGGTGATGTCACACGGCCTTCCAGGATTAGAAACCCTTAAAAGCTCCGCAGCTCGGGGCTGCCCCTGCGCAAAAGCGCACGGAAAGGGAGCGAGAAGGACTTGGGCAGCTCCAAATGCCCGGCGGTGTTTGTTGTTGTCCTAAACTCTGCTGCCACAGATCAAATGGCAAAAGAACCCCTGAAGCCAGGTCACTTTTTATTATTAGTTAAGGCAATTAGTTATTACTCCCAATGTGTATTAGATGTGGCTCCTACAGGGTATATTTCTATAATTTGGCAGTGTTGTAGTCATAATCAGCCAACGGATTATGGTGTTCCATGTCAGGGGCAGTGGGTCGGCTTCCATCTGCATGTGCACACTTATCATAGAATTGTAGAGTTAGAAGGGACCCCAAGGGTCATCTAGACCAACCCGCTGCAAGGCATGAATCTCAGCTAAAGCATCCATGACAGATGGCCACCCAACCTCTGCATAAAAACCTCCAAGGAAGGAGAGTCCACAACCTCCCCTGGGTGAAAAACAGGCTTCAGTGTAACGATGCTTCAATTCATTACAGTGGTACCTCAGGTTACAGACGCTTCAGGTTACAGACGCTTCAGGTTACAGATGCTTCAGGTTACAGACTCTGCTAACCCAGAAATAGTACCTCGGGTTAAGAACTTTACCTCAGGATGAGAACAAATCGTGCAGCGGTGGCACGGCGGCAGCAGGAGGCCCCATTAGCTAAAGTGGTGCTTCAGGTTAAGAACAGTTTCAGGTTAAGAACGGACCTCCAGAAAGAATTAAGTTCTTAACCCGAGGTACCACTGTATTATAATACTGCATGGTAATTTTATTATTACTTTACATCAGCTTTCGCCAGTTTGGTATCCCTCCCAGATATCTGGGACTATGACTCACGTCGGCACCAGTCAACATTGTGGAAATGGAGACAATTGCGGGAGAAAGTGGGGAGGTACTGAGGTGCCTCCAGAGTCAGGAGGGAGAGGTGTGGGTGAGAGAGAGAGAAGACAAGAACATGAGAAGAGCCTGCAGGATCAGGCCAATGGCCCACCTAGTCCAGCATCCTGTTCTCACAGGTGCCTGTGGCAAACCTGCAAACAGAATTCGAACACAAGAGAAGTCATCCCTCCAGCAGTTTCCAGTTTGGTATAAAGATATAAAGAAATTGTATAAGATGCCCGTTGGTATTTCCATTTTACGGGTTCTAAGTTGCGTGTGCATCTTATACAATTCCTTTACACCAGTTGCTGGAAACCTCAGAAGGGTCTCAGTAAAAAAGGTAAAAAGGTAAAGGACCCCTGGATGGTTAAATCCAGTCAAAGGCAACTATGGGGTTGCGGCGCTCATCTTGCTTTCAGGCCAAGGGAGCTGGCATTTGTCACACAGACAGCTTTCCGGGTCATGCAGCCAGCATGACTAAACCGCTTCTGGCGCAACGGAACACCAGAAACCAGAGTGCATGGAAACACCGTTTACCTTCCCACCACAGCGATACCTATTTAGTTACCTGCACTGGTGTGCTTTTGAACTGCTAGGTTGGCAGGAGCTGGGACAGAGCAACGGGAGCTCACTCCATCACAGGGATTCAAACCGCCAACCTTCTGATCAGCAAGCCCAAGGGGCTCAGTGGTGCTACCACAGTGCTACCTTTGCTCCGTATTGGTGACCTCTCCAACCACAGATTTGGTGGCCCATTCAGCAGCCTTTTCAGTCAATTACTAGTCCACACTCCTATCCATGGGTAAAAAACAAGCAAACATGACACTCTATATTACTCTCCTATGCTGTCCGTCAACTTAAGTTTTAGAATAGTTTTTAAAAAATAGGTCCAGGTAGGTTTGACGTAAGAAAGCACAGCTGATCATGCAGCTTGGGCACCAGCCTGTTCAGGGTGGGATTGTTTTGAAGCTCAGGGACCAAAGATGCATAAACCCACTGGCAGAGCTTCAGTTTGCCCTCTCACGAGTGCCGGGATGGCAAGCAGACTTTCTGCCTAGAGCAACAGCTGCTTAAGAGCCTTGCCCTGCCAGAATGAGTGGGTTCATTGGACAGATGTTGGACAGCAAAGGGTATTTTGTTATGTGCATAGGAGTGTCACATACCCCCCACTGAGAGGAGTTTATGGGGGGAAAGTCCAATCTTTGCCAAGCATCTGGAGTGACTAGATGCCGAGCTCTGCCTTCTGGCCTGTGAGGGAAGTGATGTGTGGGCTTGTTTGCATGAAAAATTGCTCCAGCCAGGGTGGCCATTTTTGCTCACAGTTAAACACATTTCTTGTTTTGTTATGATCTATCCTAATCCAAGAGTCTAGCGTATATAGGCTAATATAGCACATTTTCTTATATCCAGATCTTTGCCTTCTGAGTCAATCAGCTTGGGAGAGCCAAAGAAGGAAAAGGCAGAAGTGAAAAACAAATTAGTACAGGTTCTCTTTTGTTTTGATGGACTGGAGAGGTGGAGGAAGGAAAGGTAATGCAATATTTTAAAAAAGGTAAAGGGACCCCTGAGAGTTAGGTCCAGTCATGGCCGACTCTGGGGTTGTGGCGCTCATCTCGCTTTACTGGCCGAGGGAGCCGGTGTACAGTTTCCAGGTCATGTGGCCAGTATGACTAAGCTGCTTCTGGCGAACCAGAGCAGCGCACGGAAATGCCGTTTACCTTCCAGCCGGAGCGGTACCTATTTATCTACTTGCACTTTGACGTGCTTTTGAACTGCTAGGTTGGCAGGAGCAGGGACCGAGCAACGGGAGCTCACCCCGTCACATGGATTCGAACCGCCGACCTTCTGATCAGCAAGTCCCAATATTAGGGTCAGGGTAAAGATTATCTCCCTCTCACCTCCACCCCTGTTGCCTTCCCAAGTGCATAAACACCTTCCTTATATAGGAAAAAAATAAGAATGTATTTGGGAACACCACTGAGGCAGATACGATACCTGCTGCCTTTCATAACTCTTGTGTCTGGTTTGTGGGACACTCCTTCCTTCAGCAGTCTTGACATTTGGTGTCTGTTCATATGATCAAGTCGATTGGAGAAAGTAGAAGAGCTGCTTACTTCCTCAGACACAGATTAGCCTCAGCTGGTTTTGACCCACATTGCAGTCAGTTTCTTTGGCCCAGTCAAAGGTAGGTAAAGGACCCCTGGATGGTTACGTCCAGTCAAAGGCGACTATGGAGTTGTGGTGCTCATCTCGCTTCAGGCCGAGGGAGCTGACGTTTGTCCACAGACAGCTTTCCGGGTCATGTGGCTAGCAGGACTAAACCGCTTCTGGCACAACGGAACACTGTGACAGAAATGAGTGCACGGAAACGCCATTTACCTTCCCGCTACAGTGGTACCTATTTATCTACTTGCACTGGCGTGAACTGCTAAGTTGGCAGAAGCTGGGACAGAGCAACAGGAGCTCACCCTGTTGCATGAATTCAAACCGCCGACCTTCTGATCAGTGAGCTTAAGAGACTCAGTGGTTTAGACCACAGCACCACCCGTGTCCAGTAGAACTCAGCAGAACCAAGCCTGTCTCTACCTGCCTAGCTTCATGCTTTATGGGCACAGCCCTGTCCTGGACTCAGTTTCTTTGACATGCCAGAGTGTGACAAAGAGACAGGAACAAAGAGGCTGTGCCATGCAAATTCTATTGCTTTTACTTGGATCCCTTGTAGGACTCCCAAGAAAAACTGCAAAATCTGTAGCCACCAGAAATCTTGAGATTCTCAATTGGCTATTTAACTCGAACAGCTGATCTGTGAATTGCATGACCGGCAGGTGACATTCAGCATACGTGTAGAACATCACGCTCATTTGAATTTGGGACAAGTCACCTCAACTTTGTATAGTCTGTTAATGGGTGGAAGTCAATGGATGTCAATGATGATTTCTTATTATCTCCCCCTCACCTTGCTGTTCCCAGTGCCCCACCCATTGTCTCACCCAAAACAGAGTGGAAAGTGACATGGGGGAGGGCATGCAGGGGGAAGAGTGAATGAGAACATATCTCCTCTCCCTCTATTAGCAGAAGCAACTGCTGGATCATAAACCCTCCCGAAAACCTAAATTCCACATTCAGAATCAAACAATGCTACTACTGTAAATAATCATAATCATACATTCACATTGCCCTGAGAAGCTCCCAATTGGCTTGGTATCAGATAATATATCTGTCTGAGATGCTGGGTGTGTGGGGATGTTTCACAGCTGAGGGTGATCAGCTTGTAAACTGGCTATCCATTTGAGGAGATAGAAATCTGGACTAACCTTGACCTGAGCTCAAGGAGCAAATTCTTATGTGCTTGAATTTTGCCTTGTGCTTCTAGTTGTTAATTTACTAACATACACTTAAGTCTATATACTCCCCAATAACAAAAAATGCTGTATTTCTTCCCCTTTCTTTTCTGGCTCTATACTAACTAAATGCTCAGGTTCATGTTTATGGATCTCGCAAAAGTCTCTGAATTCACCTGTTTGGTATTCCACATTTAATATCATCTCCAGTTTGTCAGAGTTTTGCAATTGGCCAAGTTTTACCATGTGACATGAGTCAAACACATGACAGAAATAGAAACTTTATAAAGCTACAGAGTGGTAGGATTTTTTATTTTTTAAAAACAAAACAAAATTATTTTGTTTAATTCTCATTGAGTTCTCATTGATTGTGACAGAACAGCATTGAGCAAGATGTTGGACCTCTGGCCCATAACTCTGAGAAGAAGTCAAATGAGGTTTCTCCTGGCAGATCAGGACAAGGATATCACTGCTTTAGTAGCTTCCTTTTAAGCCACAATTTTACCCGAAAGGGTTCCCAATGAACCATCCTTTTGGGAAACATGACAGGGTGAAGCAGAATATCTAAGTGCACACGATCACAGTGTGACCTTGTGACCTTCGACAGCTTCACCCTTGTCCTTTTAATTATCCCAGGGACTTGAAATGTTTTATACTGTGATGCCAATAAGGGTATTTGATTTATTTGATTTGATAGAATAGCATTTCTAGTATAGTGGTTTTAGAGCAGCTTAGTTTATGAACAACTTGGATAAAGAACGCTGCAAACCCGGAAGTAGGTGTTCCGGTTTATGAACTTTGCCTTGGAAGCTGAACATGTTCCGATTCCTGTTGAGTGTGTTCTGTTTGTAAATTGAGTCCCCCACTGCTAATCAGAGGCTTCCTGTGAGTCTGTCGGCTGTGGAGTCCCGAGCACTGACACAACACAGAGGTGATATTTGGAACTTTTGTTTTTGCTTTTTTTTGTTTTTGTTTGTGTGGCTTTTTCATTTTTTTTTTTTTTTACTGTGACTTGTTCTTCATTTTATGGGACTGACTTGTGACTGTGGCTTATGACTTGGTTTTGGGACTTGTTTTGGTGACAGTGTGGAACCCGGTTCAGCTACTGATTGATTGATTGTGTGACTGCAGAAATGGATAAAAGCCCTCCATCCAAACAATGACTATCATCAGTGCACGTAAGGAAAAAAATAATAATTACAATTTTTATCATCTACAAATTTATCATCATCTTATTTATTTTATAGTACAATACATTGATTATTGCTTTCATTTTAGGGATCAATGGTCTCATTGGATAGTAAAATTCATGTTAAATTGTTTTTAAAAGTCTGGAACGGATTAATCCATTTTTCATTACTTTCTATGGGAAAGCACGCCTTGGTTTTAGAACGCTTTGGTTTTGGAACAGACTTCCGGAACGGATTAAGTTTGGGAACCAAGGTTCCACTGTAAAGTCCAGATCTATTATAATTTTTTGCTTTATTTATCTGCCTCATGTTCATATCAGGAAATTACCTCAGTCATTTTCATGGATCTTCTTTGCCTTTAGCTTCCAGAATAAACGCCCCAGTCTTGCCAAAGGAAGAGGGAATGGGACTTATTGAACACGCGGGTTGTCCTTTTGTCCATGATGCATAAATCTTATCATAGGCCAGCCCTTCCTATTACACTACACCATTGTCTCCAGTGCTGATCAGAGCTAACTTTAAACCGGCACTTCCTGGCTCTTTCTTTTTAAAAAGCTTCAGTTTCAAAACGTTGCATTGACCGATTATGAAAGCATTTAGACACTGTGAAGTTTTGCAATGGGAATTTTGCAATCTTACAGGAATTTTCAAATGGATCTGAAGAAATAAATAACGGTCTTGGAAGTCACCTTTGCTACTGTACCTGGCTACTTTACCTGAAATAAAGACCTGTTTGTTGCTCAGATATCTTAAAGAAGTAAGGGGAGGGGGGTGGATATCAACATGGAAAAGAGTGATTTACATAATGCACATTGCAGAATCACAGCCTTTCTTAGCTGAGGCTTGGCTGACTCAGTTGGCACCAGAAAGAAACCACCATTGGCACCTGTTAGCTTCCTGAGGAAATGTGAGGGGAATATATGTTTCAAACTGTTGCCTGCATCACCAGATTCCGTATGTTGGGAAGGCATCATAAGAAACTACCAATAAGAAACGTGTCACTGAACAATAGCAGAATGCCAAAGGAAGGTTGAAGCAGTTTGCAGTATTACAACAATAAAAGTGGAAATCATTAAATGCAAAAGTGATTATCTTAGGACAGACTTGTACAGATGGTGCATCACTGTTGGGCAGCCTAAAGCCACTTCAATCACTTTTTAAATTATTATTAAAGAAAAGTATAGGCAGAGAGAGCCAGGTAAAGAATTCACATGTCTCCCTCCCTGCATTCTCCCCCTTCAAACCCCAGGGGACAGGCTTTGTCACTTTGAGCACTTTGTCACCCAAAGCTACTAAATATAGGAGCCATGAGGCAGAATATCTCACATTTCATTTTCGTTCCAAGGAACTAACAATAGTAAGTGAAAATGGAACCCCAGAATGAGGAGCAATGGGCGATTGACTTCTGTAGAGAGACTTTTGCTCCTATCAGACCCACACATTTATTCAACACGTAGCTCATGAGCTATTTCACTCTTCTCTCTCCCATGTTTCCAGGCAGACCAATAGCTTGCTGGATAGTTGGGTCAAGGGTGATAACTCAGCAAGAAAGACTTACAGTGGTACCTCGGGTTACATACGCTTCAGGTTACAGACTCCGCTAACCCTGAAATAGTACCTCGGGTTAAGAACTTTGCTTCAGGATGAGAACAGAAATTGTGCTGCGGCGCTGGGAGACCCCATTAGCTAAAGAGGTACCTCAGGTTAAGAACAGTTTCAGGTTAAGAACGGACCTCCATAACAAATTAAATTCTTAACCCGAGGTACCACTGTACTGACTCAGACTACGCCCTATTGCTGACTTCCCTTTAAGAATTAACTTGTGGCCCAGAAGATACTAAATAACTACAAAAATAACCAGTCTACTATGGGGTGACAATGTCACAAATTAAATAATTAGCTAGGGGGGCACATCATTAATGCTTTTTTTTTTAAAAAAAAGTGTGCTTAAACTGTCCCTTTTTTTTAAAGAGAAAGCTAGTGTGAAGCCTAATATATTCCTCATCCAGATTGGACTTCCATGCCAATTAGCTGCTAAAATCTCTCTGCTCCAAGCTGTTGCCTCCATGTATCACTTTCTGGACCCAAATGATCATTTTTGCAGGATCGATCCCCATATGGGACAGCTGCAAAGTCCTGCAATGCGGTGGGGGGGGGGCGGGGTTGGACTAGATGATCCTCAGGGTCTCTTAGTAAAGGTAAAGGGACCCCTGACCACTAGGTCCAGTCGTGACTGACTCTGGGGTTGTGGCGCTCATCTCGCTTTATTGGCCGAGGGAGCCGGTGTACAGCTTCTGGGTCATGTGGCCTGCATGACTAAGCCGCTTCTGGCGAACCAGAGCAGCAGCGCACAGAAACGCCGTTTACCTTCCCGCTGGAGCGGTGCCTATTTATCTACTTGCACTTTGATGTGCTTTCAAATGGCTAGGTTGGCAGAAGCTGGGATCGAGCAACGGGAGCTCACCCCCTCACGGGGATTCAAACCGCCAGACTTCTGATCGGCAAGCCCTAGGCTCTGTGGTTTAACCCACAGTGCCACCTGGGTCCCTTACAACTCCACAATTCTATGATTTTCCCCTAGCTAGATGTTATTAGTCAAGATGGCAAGGGTCAAGCATATAAAATATAGGCTGCATCTTTTCAGACAACCTATGAGCGTCTTGGAACTCCAATAATAGTTATGGCAGGATGGGCTTATGGAATGTCTCACCCCTATTAAATTCGTTTAAAATGATTGGTCATCATTGTTACAGCAACTCTCCCCAAACAACTTAGACATCGATACACACATGATCATAAATATTATTGACTGTAAGGAAGTACCCTGCTCTTGTACTACATTAAATGGAATATGAGTGGAAGACTAACCCTGTAACTGAATTTTCACTGCCCATAGCAGTGAAATTCTCCCTAAACTTGTTGGTATGTACAATGATTGGAAACGCTTGGAAGAGTCTGCCCCCAGCAGACTCCTTCTGGTGTCTGCCCCGGTACTTTGTCAGCCTATTGTAAGTAAGTAGTATCTAGAGTGCTAATGCTGAAAAGGCTTTGGCAATTTGATGTGGAAAGACCCTGGTTTCAGAAGAAAAGTTCAGTTCTGGGCAATGGAAATGAAACTTGTGACTTGGTTAGATAGGGACCCATCTGCGACCGCAGCTTGGCATGTTGCACAATTTTCTATTGTTGGCCTGTAACTGACTCTCATCCTGAGAACAGACCTTTCCTCACAGAAGGAACCAGATTTGATCTTTGAAAACTTCTCCCATGCTTTAGTTCAACACGAGCTGCTTTTTGACAGTCAGATTTAGTGCTGTGGCTAGAGTTAATTTGTTCAGTTATCACATCATTGCATAAGCAAAAGTATGCTATGGGTGAACTAGAATATACATCAGACTTGGGTGAAATCATGTTATTCTCCTTGAGGAACTGGTTTCTTCCAGATATTTTATTGAAGCAATGCTAAAACCATGCTCTGTTATCTATTCCTTGCACTTCTCATTTTCTCTCCTCTTCTCCTGATTAACAGATTCTTAAAAATGCTCTGTATATGTAATCTCCATTGATAGTAATTGCATAAACAATTAGAATTATTCATTTTCATTTGGTATTTCCCCCATTCATGAATTGAACATCTATTGTTTTCTGCATTTTATCTGTATTTTTCTTGTGCTATGCCACAGAACATTTTGTCTGAACTTCTAGTTCTATGTTTAGCAAACATCAAAGAATTAAAACTTTTAATGCAAAAAATAAACTCTGCATGGGTGGGTGAATTTACAAAGGCCTGAGATCCTAAACTGCATATCCACAAATTATAACTAGCAAGCGGGCCCTTCCTAACTATTCAGATTATACTTTAACTGAGCTCAAAAAGGTTTCTCCAAGGAGGTAAATACATGAGCTCAAAAACATTATTTTTCCTTTCAACTTTATTATCTAAATCAGTGGCATTCCTCCTGGGCAGCTATCCATTTGGATGCAGTCCAAATTGCAGCCTGTGAGCTTCAGAATTAATAGCCTAGTTTAAACAGACAAATTCAAAGTGATGTGATTTGTCCCAAGGCAGAACCAGCAGGTCAGCTAAATGAGGGATAGGCAGCACCTCTGGGTTCCATTCCGGTAACTTTTGGCAGAACCTAGAATAAAACAATTTGGGTGTGCCAAAACTTGCAGTCTGGATTGTGGAATCTGGAAGAGAGTCTGTAAAATTAAGTTCAGGCTCTGAAGGGAATAAAAACACCACATCGATGTCCATGTTTCCTTGGAAGAAAACATCACTGCGGTCAGTGGGGCTTACCCCCCGGTAAGTGTGCATAGGATCAGAATCTTAGGTTCAATGAATAAAGCTCATTGAACACATAGTTGTAGCTTGGTTCTTGAACAGAATGCATTCCAGGAGTCCGTTCGACTCCCAGAACTGTTCGAAAACCAAGGCACGGCTTCCGGTTGCCTGCAGGAGAACCCTGCAGCCAACTGAAAGTCGCAGAAGCCATGCCAGATGTTTGGCTTCCAAAAATCGTTTGAAAACCAGAACACTCACTTCCAGTTTTCAATTGTTCGGGAGCCAAAATGTACGAGTTCCAAGGCATTCGGCAACCAGGGTTGGGATAGCCGCCTAAGCAGTGCTTTTTTATTATTATTAAAAAGAAACAGTCAACAAAAACAACCCAAAATCGATACATATTACCAAATAAAGATTTAGATGCATACATAACAAATTCCATCATGACTTCCAATCACCCCAATCTGTCATCTCAAGACATCTCAAGCAGGAGTGCACTGGAGCGCAGTTCTGGCACCTCTCAGGTGGGTGCCATTGTGGGACAGCACTCCCTCTGCCCACGTTTTGCCTTCTTGTACTTCTGAGAAGCCCAAAACAAACATTTCAAGTCAAAATAGAAGCTGGCCAACATGTGCGAATCTATGCTTTTTATCTATGATGCACCTGCCTTGCAAGAAGGGGTCCCAGTCCCCAGCATCTATAAGGAGGGCTGGGACAGATCCCTTCTGAAACCCCAGAGAATCACTACCACTCCATGTAAACAATGGTCTGACTCTGTATAAGGAACTTCGTGTGTTCCTAAAATGCAGTGGAATTGTATGGCATCTCTGAAGGAAAGGGAAAGCAAGGCATGCCATGTGTGTGTGTGTGTGTGAAACACAATCACTTTGTAGACAACAAGTCCAGTGATATAATGTGCTGCACTCCTCCAAAAAACCCCCCACTTATCCTTCCAAAAACCACGTGGGGCTTTATAACAAACAAAAGAAGAGTGCAGCGAGCCTGGCTGGAAGGTAAATAACAAGTTGCAAAAATAGCAGACCATAATACTTTTCCTGGCATTTGCATCAGAGGCATTCATTATAAAACATGCAAATGCTTTGTCTGAAGGACGGATTTCTGTCGACATGAATGAAAGCAAACAAGAAAGACCAGGCAGGGGGTGGAGTGGAATCAAATGCGTTACAAGACTGGCACTCTAACTTGGCATGGGACTCCTTCAGCGAGGTGCTTCCAATTGCTAAAGATTCCTGGGTGGCGCCCTGGAAGAGGAGAAATGATTTCCTTGGCCGAGGCAGAGAACTTGCTGCCCTCCAGAAATGCAGAGAAGGATACGCTGATGTTTCACGCCACCCGAATAAACCGAAAGAAGGAAACATCACAGCAGAAACGCGATGTCAGGCATCAAATAAGCATGGAGCTGAGCTAGAGAATATGAAATGAGGGTAAAAGATACTGGCGCAAGCCAAACACATCTGAATACCTGTTTGACAAAGATGCATTCATCCACAATGATGGAGCAAAATGCTAAACTCTGGAACGATCACAGTGCATGAAGCATTCGATAAGTGCATTTTCCCCTTCACTTGTGTCCCTGTTAGAACCAATTATTATGACATCTCTCCCGCTCTCTCTGTGCTTCGCTAGCAACTGGATTGTCTGAATCGCTCACCCTGGGCAGACGATGTAATTCTGCATAGCGTTTCCTAGGAGGAAATGCCATCATGTGCAGGAGGGAAATTAGGGGCACAAGCAAGAACAGAGCTGTGGCAAGCGCATCATCTAGTCTTCAGAAAAGCATTATAACAATGTTTGTTATTACTAATGATAATGCGTGTTATTAAAATGCTTTTGATGAAGCCTTAAAAAACGACACACTTGCAACCTCTGTTATAATACAGAGGTACCTCTGGTTATGAACTTAATTCGTTCTGGAGGTCCGTTCTTAACCTGAAACCATTCTTAACCTGAGGTACCACTTTAGCTAATGGGGCCTCCCGCCGCCACCACACGATTTCTGTTCTCATCCTGAGGTAAAGTTCTTAACCTGAGGCACTACTTCCGGGTTAGCGGAGTCTGTAACCCGAAGTGTTTGTAACCTGAGCTACCACTATAATTGTTACAGAAGCCTGGTGCGTGCCCCTCTACCTGCCAAGCAGTGGCCCAAGCGCATGGGGCCGCAGGTATCCACACAGGGTCTGTGCTCCTTTGGAGAACAGAAAACATGGCAGAGACTGTTATACTTTAAGAGATAGGGCTTATTCACCTATTTACACTTTTAGTCTGCATGGAAGGAGTCTAGCTCTTACTCAATGGCCCGCAGCATTGCAGTTAACCATCCCTCTCTCACACAAAAGATGGAGCTCAGCCCTTTCTTCCTCCTTCCCAGGAATGCCTGCTTCCAAAGCTCCCTTTTCCTGTCCCCTCAAACAAACACCCCATCTCCTTGGTAACATCTCACCCCCCAGGCTAAAAGATTCCTCTCCTCCATGCCCCACTATTGTTCCTCCCTTGTCTCCACCCCCATTGTTTAGCCCGGACACTGAGGTCCAGCGCTGAGGGCCTTCTGGCAGTTCCCTCCTTGCGAGAAGTGAAGCTAGAGGGAACCGAGCAGAGGGCCTTCTCTGTAGTCACACCCGCCCTGTGGAACACCCTCCGATCAGAAGTCAAGGAAATAAATAACTACCTTACTTTAAAAAGACAGCTGAAGGCAGCCCTGTTTAGGGGAGGTTTTTAATGTTTGATGTTTCATTGTGTTTTTAATGCTATTGGGAGCTGCCCAGAGTGGCTGGGGAGGCCCAGCCAGATGGGCATGGTATAAATAATAATTTATTATTCCATTATTATTATTATTATTATTAATGGCCCTAGCTTGGCCAGGCTCATTTGCATAAACCAGCCCAGGAATTCCCTTAATTCCCTGTCTGGCGCAGTTCTGCCCAGTTCCATATCTCAATTAATCAAAACCCTGACTTTTATTAATTTTGAGGGTTTACCCATATCTATAACATAATTATGATGGGACGCGGGTGGCGCTGTGGGTTAAACCACAGAGCCTAGGATTTTCCGATCAGAAGGTCGGCGATTCGAATCCCCACAACAGGGTGAGCTCATGTTGCTCGGTCCCTGTTCCTGCCAACCTAGCAGTTTGAAAGCACGTCAAAGTGCAAGTAGATAAATAGGTACCACTCCGGTGGGAAGCTAAACAGTGTTTCCATGCGCTGCTGCTCTGGTTCACCAGAAGCAACTTAGTCATGCCGGCCACATGACCCGGAAGCTGTACGCCGGCTCCCTCAGCCAATAAAGCAAGATGAGCGCCGCAACCCCAGAGTCAGCAGTGACTGGACCTAATGGTCAGGGGTCCCTTTACCCTTTACCTATAACATAATTATAAACATTTCTACCCTGCCCTTTTCTAACATGTGGACCTGAGGCAGGTTATATAGTAAAATGTGCAGGATTATATGGCATTACAGTCTACTCTGAAGTAAATTCAACTGAGTTCAAGGGGGTTTTTTTGGTTACGTACCTGGGTATACAACTGCAGCCTTAATTACTCAAGTTCATTGTGGGAGGGGAAGCACCTTACTGCCTATTGGTTGAAATGTCATGTAGGCATTTTTTCTCCATGTACTTGCTGTCAGCACTAAACAGCTATAAATTCTTTCTTTCTGTAGGTGCTGCTATGTGCGAAGCAATAAAAAAATCAAATGACCTGGCACCGGGTTAAATACCGATGGCTGTTTATTATTGTCATGTGCTACTTATAGCCCAGGCTCAGTTCCCATCTCATTTCACGTGGAATTATCCTCACTCTGAAGCAACAAGCCATGCCTTTTAGCAGGCTGTGTGTACCAACAGCACAGATCTTTCTGCTCCACTGGTGATTCTCAGGCAGATAAACAAGTTTCCCCCGGGCCTCTGACATGGCTTTGTAATTAAAAAGCCCGTAATAAATGTTTATATTCAAGGGGAACAACTTGTTGGATTGGCAAGGGAAGGCGGGAGAGTCATCATCCTCGCAGGAGTGTGAAATGGCATTTGGCAAAAATGATCCTTCAATAATCACCTTGTGGCAGGATTTCCAGGGAGCTTTGTAACTGAGCTGCTCTGTCCAGCCTGGCGAGGGATTTTCCAGTCTTTAAGTCTAATTGCTTGCCATTAAAAAAAATAAAAAAATACAAGCAGCAGGCAGGTTTCTTAATGTGAGCATTTGTTGGGTGAGTCATATTGAGAAGGTGGCAGAGTTGTGACCCCCAGAGGGCTTTGCCACCTGCTTTCTGCAAGGGATGTTGCCCTGCTCACTTCACACACTCAGAGGACACACAACCCTCTCCGCTGAGTAATCCTGAAAGCCAAAAAGTAGTCTCCTGGCGCATGCCCCAATCTCAGCTCTGTGTGTGAACTGCCTAATGTTCAGGTGCAGCAGAAAGCTGAAAGGAAAGGGGTGAAAAGTGGGATATGAAATATCTTTTCATTCGGAGTAAAAGGTAAAGGTAAAGGGACCCCTGACCATTAGGTCCAGTCATGGCCGACTCTGGGGTTGCGGTGCTCATCTCACTTTATTGGCCGAGGGAGCCGGCATACAGCTTCCAGGTCATGTGGCCAGCATGACTAAGCTGCTTCTGGCAAACCAGAGCAGCACACGGAAACGCCGTTTACCTTCCCGCCAGAGTGGTACCTATTTATCTACTTGCACTTTGATGTGCTTTCGAACTGCTAGGTTGGCAGGAGCAGGGACCGAGCAATGGGAGCTCACCCTGTTGCGGGGATTCAAACTGCTGACCTTCTGATTAGCAAGTCCTAGGCTCTGTGGTTTAACACACCCTTCATTCAGAGTAGAAGAGAGCTAATGACATGCATAGCTTAAAAAAGAAGCACATTGGGGAGGAACGTAGGGTTGCCACCTATCCCGTATAATACAAGGTGGCATTGTGGTCTAAACTCCCGAGCCACTTGGGCTTGCCTATCAGAAGGTCGGAGGTTCGAATCTCCACGACAGGGTGAGCTCCCGTTGCTCCTGTCAACCTAGCAGTTCAAAAGCACATCAGTGCAAGTAGATAAATAGGTACCTCTGTGGCAGGAAGGTAAACGGTGTTTCCATGCACTCTGGTTTCCGTCACGGTGTTCCGTTGCGCCAGAAGTGGTTTAGTCATGCTGGCCACATTACCCAGAAAGCTGTCTGTGGACAAACGCTCCCTCAGCCTGAAAGTGAGATGAGTGCCACAACCCCATAGTTGCCTTTGACTGAACTTAACCATCTAGGGGCCCTTTACCTTTACCTTTTTTATAATACAGGACAGTCCCTTATTTCCATGTAAAATGTTACATTCTGTATTGATGCAGTTTTGTCCTGTATTTCAGGTCTTCTCTCTCTCTCTCTCTGCCAAGTTAGGGACCTTCTCCAAATTCATGAGTTTGAAACCTTAAGGTCCACAAATGACAACACTTTGGAGGTCCCAGGTCTCCAGGTGCTTAGATTGGTCTCAACTAGGGCCAGAGCCTTTTCAGTACTGGCCCCAACCTGGTGGAACGCTCTGTCACAAGAGACTAGGGCCCTGCGGGACTTGACATCTTTCCGCAGGGCCTGCAAGACAGAGCTATTCCACCTGGCCTTTGATTTGGACTCAGTCTGACGCTTCTGTTTTCCTCTCCTTATGGTTTTGATCTATGGGCTACTTTTAAAATGAGGCTGCATTTCAAATTGCATTTTAACCGGTCTTTTAAATTGGTGGTTTTTTCCCCTATTATGTTTTTATTGTAATTTTACTGGTGTTAGCTGCCCTGGCCGGGGAGGGCAGGGTATAAATAAAATTTATTATTATTATTATTATTATTATTATTATTATTATTATTATTATTATTACTGAGCTGGAAGGGACCCCTATAATCATCTAATCCAAACCCCTGCAATGCAGGAATCTCCTTCTCTAGGTGGCGGAGACGGCAGCAGCAGGGGGGACAACGACACAAGCCTGCAGCAAAATTTGCAGCTTGTGTGTGCTTACATGGTGACCAAGGGGTGCTCATGCTTTTGCTTTTTCATCCCCTCCTCCTCCTCCTCTTCCTCCTTGTCTTTCCTCCTCCTTTGCATGGCTCCCTGGAGCTCTTCAGCCTTCCTGGTTGGCAAGGCTCCTTGAAGGCACTTCCTGGAATGCCCAGTGGAGGACCTTAGGCCATGACATCATCCCATGAACATACCAGGAAATCTGGACAGCTGTGTGGGTGTTCTTGCTTTCTTTTTCTTTTTTTAAACACACACAATCATTTATGTGCCACCCCTTGGCTTACCCATACTTCCTGGCATGCCTGTGAAAGAACATCCTGATGTAATGTTCCCTTACGGGAATTTGAGCTGGGGAAGGATACGGAGTGCTGGAGAGTGGCACAATTAAAATATATATAAAGTGATTGAACCAAGACCCCTTGGATGTAAATGATTAAGGTAAGCATATAGCCACCCTCACTTCTCACCTCCTAAAATTTCACCATAGATTCTACTGCTCCTGCAAAAGAGGCAGGGGAAAATAGACTTACTAAGGTCCGTATAGTAAAAGCTATGGTTTTCCCAGTAGTGCTGTATGGAAGTGAGAGCTGGACCATAAAGAAGGCTGATCGCCAAAGAATTGATGCTTTTGAATTATGGTGCTAGAGGAGACTCTTGAGAGTCCCATGGACTGCAAGAAGATCAAACCTGTCCATTCTGAAGGAAATCAGCCCTGAGTGCTCACTGGAAGGACAGATCCTGAAGCTGAGGCTCCAATGCTTTGGCCACCTCATGAGAAGAGAAGACTCCCTGGAAATGAACCTGATGTTGGGAAAGATGGAGGGCACAAGGAGAAGGGAACGACAGAGGACGAGATCGTTGGATAGTGTTCTCGAAGCTACCAACACGAGTTTGACCAAACTGCGGGAGGCAGTGGAAGACAGGAGTGCCTGGCGTGCTCTGGTCCATAGGGTCACGAAGAGTCGGACACGACTAAATGACTAAACAACAACAACAATTCGCCTCTGCTGGAGCAGGTTGGCTTAAAACTTCTTAACATAATTGTCAGGGAACTGCCATCGGCTCAGAGGCAAGGAATAGAAGGGGAGGTGTGTTACATCGAATCTCTGAAAATATTGCAAAGCAGTTCCTCTTCAAGGGGGGAGGAAAGCCCCGCCTCTAGTGGGGAAGAGGTGCAAGGACCAGAGGATGCTTGTGGGAGCTTTAACACCGCTCCTGGGCAAGGCGGACAGGAGGGAAACACGCCCTTGCCATCGCCCATCCTGCGCAGTAGCCTAAGGCACAAAGAGGGAAGGAGAAGGTTGGGGGTAACGAAACTCTTATCTTGGGGGAGGTCCAAAAAAAGACCACTCCTGGATTCTGCTAGTGATTGAGCCAGATGTGAGCTTTGGGGCTCTTCACTTTAAATAGTTTGCACCAAAATAAAAACCTGCAAAACACAGGTTTGGAGTCCTGCCTGGTTACTCTCGAGCAACCGCAACAGCCATCTGACAATAATCATTATTATTATCAGTGCTTTTTTTAAAGGGGGTACTAAAGGGTATGCAGTACCAGCACCTCTCCCTTTTAGTTATTAAAAATGTGTGGCACTTACTGTAACAATTTCATGGTGAGTACTGGCACCTATTTTTCTAGAAAAAACTATTTTGTATTATTTTTATTTGTCTGTCTGTCTGTCTGTCTGTCTGTTTGTTTATTATATTTCTGTATCACCTTTCATGCGATGATCACAGGCCAGCTTACAATATAAAAACACGAAAATGCTCACCATGATAACAGACAAAAACAATTACCCTTCCCACAGTTTTAAAGGCCATAGATTGTTTCATTAGATTGTTTCATTAGCCAAAGGCTTTGGGGAAGAGGAATGTTTTTGCCTGATGCCTAAAGGTATGTAAGGACGGCGCCAGGTGAGCCTCCATAGGGAGAGCATTCCACAGACATTGGATGGGTGGTGCCCATTGGTATTTCTGAAAAGTAGAATCATAGAATCCTAGAAGAGTTGGAAGAGACCACAAGGGCCATCGAGTCCAACCCCCTGCCAAGCAGGAAACACCATCAGAGCACTCCTGACATATGGTTGTCAAGCCTCTGCTTAAAGACCTCCAAAGAAGGAGACTCAAAGAAGTAGGAAGGTGTGGAACCTGCCTGTAAAATTATACTGCTCCTTCCTTTTTAGCAGCTGAAATTTCCATAGAAAATCCTGCCCCACTGTCAAAGTTCCTTAGGGTTCTATTTCATTTCAGCTGTTGGGCCAATTCCTTTGAAAATGATCCAAAGCAATACAAAGAAGCTGAACTAAATTAACAGCTTGAAACAGGCAAGAGAATAATGCCTAATGATAAAAAATAGTGTAGTGAACATCACTCTGTTCCAGATGATGTATCTGAACCGAATAGTTTGGCTCAAAGACTCAGTCTTCAACCCTCCAGAAGCTCCACTTCATCTCTTACCTGGCATAATGCAGACATTTCTGCCCAAGGTTATTACTGTAGTTATATTCATCAGACAGAGGGACTTAGGGCATCATAAACATTAGATGATGATAATTTCCCAGACACTTGAATCATTGATTCTTTCCCTCAAAATGTCATATATTGGGCTAGAAGCGTCCTTGTACCGTCAACATTCATAATTGAGAATTTTGTCCAACTATCAAAAACATTCAGAGAACTGTACTTAAATTCACTTTTTATAACTGTATTTCCCCCGAAACGTTCAAGCTCGGGATTTATCATTGATAAAGAGAAAGCACAAATTTTAAAATCAAGAAGTAATGTTATGCAAATGTGTTTGAGAACTTCCCTTCCTCTGTCCAGCTTAATTTCAGCAGTGCTAAGTCAAAGTCGGCTGGTGGCAGATACTAGTTTTTAGGCCTACAGTTGTATACCTGGCAGGAATCCCCACTGAACTCAGTGGAACGTTCTTCTAATTACAGTGGTACCTCGGGTTAAGTACTTAATTCGTTCTGGAAATCCATTCTTAACCTGAAACTGTTCTTAACCTGAAGCACCACTTTAGCTAATGGGGCCTCCTGCTGCTTCCGTGCCACCAGAGCACGATTTCTGTTCTCATCCTGAAGCAAAGTTCTTAACCCGAGGTACTATTTCTCGGTTAGCGGAGTCTGTAACCTGAAGCGTATGTAACCTGAGGTACCACTGTAAACATATGTAGCAGGGATGTCCAACTGGTTGACAGCGATCAACTGGTCGATCTCCAGGAGCTTTGAACTGATCGCGGTCGATTGCGGGCTCCTTTCCCTTTGCGGGGAAAAAAGAGGATCCTTCCTCACCCCGTCCTCCATTCGTGCATGATAACAAGAACGGAAGACGGAGTTTCCGCCATGAGGCTTTTTTCCCCATGATCAATTTTTGGGGGAGCGACTTTTACCTATTTCCCCTAAAGAAAACCCAGCATTTTGGACCTACCTCTTTAAAAAAAGGTCAACAGCTTTGATTTCCCTTCCCTAAAGCAAGCTCAACAACTTTGACCTGAACCCCCCAGATCACTGCCAGTTTTTCCCCCTGTGAGTAAATCGCAGTCTCTTGGGAGTTGGACGTCCCTGATATATAGGATTGTACTATAGGAGTGTTGATCTATGATATAGATTTGATCCCAAAGAGGACAGGACTTCCGAGATAAACACACTTGATTTCTTACATTCTATTGTCATCTTTGGTCAAGTAGGTTTTGCACATTTTTGAAGTGCTAGAAAACACCGCAAACAAATATTACTACTGCTGCTATAACTTATCCTTCATCAGCAGGTGCCAGGACAGGTTACAACAATTTAAAGTTCAGAATTAAAAACAGTTAAAGACATATTGCTTTCACAACAATGGCTGAGTCCTGAAACACATGTCTCAGGTATCAAACGCCAGAATTTTAAAAATGTGAATTTTCTGATTAACCATTTTCACTGAAAAAACGTATACACAACCGAACATACGTATTTTAAAGAATACGCTCCCACTCCTTTCAGCTCTCCCCAAATGTATCCTGTCTGTCTCCAGTATTAGATCCACTGGACAATATTTAACCTACACTTTACTTTAGTGAGAATGTTTCTCTTACTTGACACTTACGGATGTTTCCTAAGCCTCTGTCACCAGAGAAGCAAATGACTAAACAGAAATCCCATTGGTAGCAGTGAAAATCTCGACCACCACTCATTTCTTCCTGCTATTGTGTCACGCTGCTTTCATGGGAAACTAAAAAGCAGGAAGTGTAAACAGAAACTAAGGGATAAAGGGGAAAAAATCTGCTGTGCACATTAAGCGGTAAGCTGTGAGGGTAAAACAATATTTCTTCATGAAAACCTGGTGCAACATGTTTTGGGAAGGCTTTGCAGTCTGTAACAATGTGTACTGTGTTCATTGTACTTTTTAGGGATGAACATGTAGACAAATAAAGCAGTGATTTATTGCATCTCTGTATCTTTTCTCAACAATCTAAATTGTTGGGTAATGCCCTTGACAGGAGAGCGAGCGAGCGAATAAATTGGTTTCGTATTTATAAACAGGGAAGTATATCAGAAAAGGTTAAGGGGTTGCAACTTTGCTTGTTTTATGTTTGTCAGACACTCCCTCTCTGTGTGGGCTTATTGTTAAGAATGCAAGTTCTAACCAATATCATAAATTACAATGATTTGCCTTAAAACCATGGAATTTATCCCAATAGAATTAAAGAAACAATGACTAGATTTATTTGAAGATAAATGGCATTAATTTAATCTGAGCGCCAGACAAAGCTGCAAACAGACTAGCAGATAGCAAAAAAATAAAATAATAAAAAAATCCAGTGTCAAGGTGACTGATACCAATTTTACCCAAGGAACAATTTAAGTCTATGTGTGTGATATTAGGCCATTTCCCACTCTGGCCACGAGGACAGTGGCTGTCTAGGTCATGAAATAATTTTGAGAACAATTCTTATATGACTTTCTTTAAGAGCTGGTCCTAGATTTTGTCCTCAGGAAGGCATTATTTTGCAAACAGGTTGTTCAGATCTCTCTCTCTCTCTCTCTCTCTGTGTGTGTGTGTGTGTGTGTGTGAGAGAGAGAGAGAGAGAGAGAGAGAGAGAGAGATATTGTGCAATTGGCTAACAAATGCCCATACCTCCCAGTTTTTTCAGCCAACACACTAATAATAATAATAATAATAATAATAATAATAATAATAATAATAACAATAATAATAATATATTTATACCCCGCCCATCTGGCTGGTTTCCCCAGCCAGATGGGTGGCTTCCAGCAGAATATTAGAATACAATGATTCACCAAACATTAAAAGCTTCCCTAAACAGGGCTGCCTTCAGATGTCTTCTAAAAGTCCGATAGTTGTTTATTTCTTTGACATCTGATGGGAGGGTGTTCCACAGGGCGGGTGCCACTACCAAGAAGGTCCTCTGCCTGGTTCCCCGTAACCTCACTTCTCGCAGTGAAGGAACCACCAGAAGGCCCTCGGAGCTGGACCTCAGTGTCTGGGCTGAGCGATGGGAGTGGAGACACTCCTTCAGGTATACTGTTCCAAAAACAATTTTCCTTGTGGCATGGGAGGCTGCTATTCATGAACACAAGGCCTTCAGTGCCTGCAACACAGAAAACCATCTTATACTGATAAAATTTATAGACATTACCTGCCCTTCTCCAGAAGGTCCCAGCAAAAGCAAACACAGCGTTAAATTGCAATTCCCTCAGCTGTGGGGTACCAGCCTACTCAAGCAACTGATATGGGTACCATGCAAGAGAGAATCACAACAACTAGGAAGGGATCTATCACATCTGTGCAGGCGATTTACGTACCAGCTGATGACTTAACTGATCTAGCCCCTGTGACTACATTTGCCCATTTGGCTGCCACCACTGTGTTGTCTCGTGCCATTGCTAAATTGGGCATTTACCCAGCTGGGGATTCTCTAGCTTCCACCTCTCGTATCATGGATCCCAATATCGTGGGGCAGGAGCATTATGATGTGGCCCGTAGGGTGCAAAAGATTTTACAGATGGTGACAGCAGTCACGAAATTAAAAGACGCCTGCTCCTTGGGAGAAAGGTGATGGCAAACCTAGACAGCATCTTAAAAAGCAGAGACATCACCTTGCCAACAAAGGTCCGTATAGTTAAAGCCATGGTTTTCCCGGTAGTGATGTATGGAAGTGAGAGCTGGACCATAAAGAAGGCTGATCGTCGAAGAATTGATGCTTTTGAATTATGTTGCTGGAGGAGACTCTTGAGAGTCCCATGGACTGCAAGAAGATCAAACCTATCCATTCTTAAGGAAACCAGCCCTGAGTGCTCACTGGAAGGACAGATCATGAAGCTGAGGCTCCAATACTTTGGCCACTTCATGAGAAGAGAAGACTCCTTGGAAAAGACACTGATGTTGGGAAAGATGGAGGGCACAAGGAGAAGGGGACGACAGAGGACGAGATGGTTGGACAGTGTTCTCGAAGCTACCAGCATGAGTTTGACCAAACTGCGGGAGGCAGTGGAAGACAAGAGTGCCTGGCATGTTCTGGTCCATGGGGTCATGAAGAGTCGGACACGACTAAACGACTAAACAACAACAAGTCCCTCTAGAACATCATTGCTATTTTGGGTATGGATGTGTTGTCTGAAGAGGATAAGCTTACCATGGCTCATGCCTGTAAAATTCAGAGGTTTCTGTCCCAGCCCTTCCAGGTTGCTGAAGTTTTCACTGGCCAAGCAGGCAAGCTGGTACCCCGAAAGGAAACCATCAAGGGCTTCCAAGTGATCCTGGCAGGACAGTATGACCACCTCCCTGAGCAGGCTTTCTACTGGGTGGGGATTACTGAGGAAGCTGTGGCAAAGGCTGAGAAGCTGGCTGAAGAGCACTAATGAGTCTGTGGCTGAGCGGGAAATTGTTCTGCATCGAACTCTCCATTGGTTCATATTGCCCAGGTTCCCAACTGGGAAGTCGTGTAACATGTCTGCAAAGTATTTAAAACTTCTGGTGAGATCATAAAAAATAAAAATTGCAGTCTAGCCCAATATTGATTGGTGGCAGCTTTTCTGGATTTCGGACAGGCACCTTTCCCGCACTTGTTATCTGATCCTTTTGATGTGGGATGCTGGGAATCAAACTTGGCACAGGCTGCACGCAAGACATGTGATTTACCACTTTTCTGTGATCTATGCCCCTCCCCACTATTTTGGATCCTGGCCATAAATCTTACTGATACATTTAAAGACAATAACACTAAGTGTCAGATTTCTTTTTCAACTCCTCCAAACACATTGCTACTTTAAAGCAATCCTTGACTTTGATAGATGAGGAATGACAGCTCACCTCATTATTTCTCTGTTTTTGCATTTTAAAACTGCATCTCTGCCACTCAGAGCAGTGCGGAAGAAAGCAGATGACAACGGAGCAAGAAGAGTTGGTTGCTGTGCCTCTTTAAGACTACGTTAAACTCTACCTGTGATATTATTAAGTGCTGTGACCTAACACGTTGCTTGATTGCAGGAAACTATTTTATTTTATTTTATTAAAACAGTCTGTGGAAAAAATAAATAAACGTAGCATTAAGATTGCAACACCATTTTACATAATCTTAGGGCATTAATGGTCGATATAGGCTCTCCGCAGAAACATTTGTGAAATCGGTGGGATAAATTTGCTGTGTACTCCCCTTACATAAGAAAAGAAGTGGGAGCAGGTTTGCTATCCTTTGCCCAGTTATTCACTCTGAAATAGCCATGTCCAAGGTATTGTAGGACCATACCTCAGGTGGTAGTGCAGCCTAAAATTCCAAAAAAATATGCTATCACCAAATGTGCAGCCAGGGTTTTTTTTCCAGGCAGAACTCAGTGCCATTGCCATTCTAGGAGAATGAGGGAGGTGTTCTAGAAAAACAGCACTGTATGCAGCTGTCAGTAGAAAGTTAGCTCTTAATGTTGAATAATAAGATCAGAATCTACCTGATATTCCTAAGTACTGTGACCCAATAAGTTGCTTGATCACAGGGAACTCTGAAGAATTGTAACTGGTGATATCCTTGGCATGTCTTTAGAGATTTCCACTCTGCCCTCTCATTGGGCCTTATAATATCAGATTCCATATATAAGACTGGGGTGGCTGTCCTGTGGCCCTCAAGATATTCTGAACTCCAACTTGGCCATGCTGGCTGGTGTTGATGGGGATTGTAAAGGGGAAAAAATAAAAAATAAAAAAGGTAAAGGACCCCTGGGCTGTTAAGTCCAGTCAAAGGCAACTATGGGGTTCTGGCACTCATCTCACTTTCAGGCAAAGGGAGCTGGCGTTTGTCCACAGACAGCATTCCAGGTCATGTGGCCAGCATGACTAAACCGCTTCTGGTGCAACAGAACACCATGATGGAAACCAGAGTGCACGGAAACGCTGTTTAACCTTCCTGCCACAGCGATACCTATTTATCTACTTGCACTGGTGTTCTTTCGAACTGCTAGGTTGGCAGGAGCTGGGACAGAGAAACGGGAGCTCACTCCATCACGGGGATTCAAACTGCCGACCTTCTGATCGGCAAGCCCAAGTGGCTCAGCGGTTCAGACCACAGCGCCACCCACGTCCTAAGAGGTGAGGGTTGTAGTTCGGCAACATCCAGAGGTCCTCAGGTTTGTCTCCCCTACTATGAGAATTTGCTACCATAAAGCAATGGTAGCAAATTCTCAACAGTTAACTGCTGTTCCAGTTAACTGATTCCACTTGTGTTTATGTTCTACATTTGGTTTGCTTCTATTGATTTAACTGCTGCTCTGAGCAGACTTCAAACGTTATGGGCCCTGTAAGGAGCACTGCAGTACAGAGTATTTTGGGCAACCTGCACATGTAAGGTTAACACTGGAGTGGACTGTGAACTTCAGTAGAATTGCTTTTTGGTGTTGGCAAGAACACCCCTGCATAATAATATCAGACAGAAGATGGCTTCTATATAGCTCCCCACTTTTCACGGCAATGTTCTCAAGTTTTCGAAATGGTCCCTTTGTTTGTTTACCCGCGATTCTTATTGTTCCAAGTGGAGGAGCCGAGGCAGGGTGACAGAGAGAGAGAGAGAGAGAGAAGGCAAACATAATTGGAACAAAATGTCTTTTGTCATGCTAATAATGAGTGTCATCATTTTATTTATATTGTGGATTCCCCCCCCCCTTAACACAAGAGCACTTCAAAGAGCAGAGAAGAATAGAACAGAAGAACATCATGAAATAAATGTGGAGCTCCCCCCTAATGAGAACCAGTTAGAAAGGAGGTAAGCGGGCAAAAACGCAAACAACTGGCAGACCATGTTGGCACATCTAACGTGTATCAAGCCATTCTAAAGGATTTGCTCAGGTGCATCAAACAAAGATGGGAAACCTGAAGCCGTAGCTCACCAGCAACATACAGCTGGGAAAAGGATTGCAGTTGCTGACATTCAAACACAAGATAAAGAGCTAAGAAAGACTTCTAGGGTAGGTGAACGAGATGAGAGCATGCAGGCAGCCTAGCCAGCCTGACCAAAAGGTATTGTGTCATGCTAAAAGTCTGCCTTTTCCCAACTTCCTCATCTGGAAGCAGTACATCAAATAATATTTTTCATAAATGAGCATCTTTTAAAGCTGGTCATATGTTACTGAGCGCAGCACTGAAGATATATTCCTTCCACCCGATGACATTCACATCCAGGATCGAGGGCAATAATGTGGTACCTTATCACCCAAACACCTTCTTCCCTGCCAGCTAAATGATGACCACTTAAGTTCCAGTATTTCACAGTTTAAAAAAGAGAGAATATTTCTGCCTATTTAACACTTTCGCTGCCTCTTCCCACTTCATATGACCATTGTATGTTGCTGAAAGCTTTTCTCTGCCTCCTTGCATGTTACTCTGCCTTCATTTACCAGGCCTAGCCTGGGTTTATGTTTTATTTTTTATTAGCAGGGTATGCAAGTAAGCCAATCACAAGTGTTTTTGCTTTTGCTTTTTGTTTTAATAAAAACTGTCCACTACAATGCTTCAACTCATAGTGGATACATCTGGTTGCATGTATTATAGAAGAACTGCAACACAGTCACATTCTGAAATGTTTACTATCCGATGGTTATGAAGGAGATAAAAGGGGAAAACAGTGGTCTGGTGTTTTATATCCTTGTGGATTCATTTCCCTTAATGTGCACTAGAGTCAAGATGTAGCCATACTTCGCTCCTGAGATTTAAAGTGTAGAGGCTCGGGAGGAGGAGGCTGAAATCTCAAAAAGTGCAGAGAAATGTAATTTAACGTAAATTAATGTAATCTACTCAAAAGGCAAAGCAGGCAGAAGGTGACAATGATTTGCCAGGATTAGAAAATAAGGTGTACCCTTGATCATTTGGGGCAGAGGGAAAATGCACAACCAGTTGGTAAAATCCTATTTGACCTTGCCCATGGGGAAGCAGTTTCCATGCTTCAGCAAGTTTTGCAAAGTAGGCATTCTCATTGAACAGATTGGGAAATTCAGATCAATCAGCATGGCATGTGGAAATGGCCTAAGGTAGAGAGAGAGAGATGAGTAGATCTCAAGAATGTACACTTTGATGAGCCATTGATTCATCTTGAATAGATTTTAAAACACAGCTACACTATGACATTCACCATGTCTCTTGCGTAGTAGAAACAGCCTGGAAAGCATTGGCGCTTTTAAGTCTATTTTGAAATAATGTTTTATCAGCTATTCAGTTCCATTGTGGTGGTGTTTGAAAGCTGAGATATGAGGATGCAGTTCAAAACATACTTTGCTGTGAGTAAATCCTATTGAAATCAATGGTGTTAGTGTCTTACTTGACATTATTAGGATCCAGCTTCACATTTCAGAACCCCTTAAAGTTAAGCTTCAGCACTGAAATTTCTTGAAATTAGAGGCTGTTTCAAAAATCGCCTTAAGCCATTACAAAGGTTTCACTTGCTGAATATGTTAGTTAATATACTGGCCGTGACTTCTGCATGAGAATCCATTGATCACATTATTCACTATTTATCCATTTATTATATTTCACCCTCCTTTTCAGACAACTGTATCAAAGCAATTCACATCAATTAAAACCCCCCACATATAATACCATGGAAGACACGGTTGTATGAAGCTATGGAAACTTGCAACGTAGCCTAAATTAAACCTTTCATCTTTCCAACAAGGTTCAAAAAGTCAAGAAGAAAAATGAGCTTTGTACGCATCTACCTTAGAGTTTACAATTCATTATCAATCAGTCATGGGGTCCTGCCTGGGTAGATTTTGAACGCTAATCTGGATTTCCAAGAAATGTTTTTAAATGAGGGAGTGATCCAGAATACCTAAATCTAAGTGAATGGGACTTAATCAGATCAGCCTGATAGCTCAACACTCTTGTAAGAATAGAACCATATTCAAAAAACACTAATGCCATGATGACAATGGGGCTCAAGCGCTCAGTGCAGTGAGAGAGCATCGCTGACATCCCATTGGCTATCCCATTGGGTTGACAGCCAAAACATGTCAGCTTCATTTTATAGTGGAGGCTTTGGCAGAGATTTTTGTTGTCGCGATCTGCCAAGAAAAATTTCCTTTGTGAAGGGAGTAAGAATTTCACCTGCTCAGCGGGTAAGGAAGGGCAGCAAGTTGCTCTGAGATAGAGCAAAACCTCAGAACCTCTTTTGAATGCTATGTTTTGTGAGCATGTGAAGCACTGACAAGCATGCTCATGAGCAGGTGTGGAGTACCTTTTCTTCTGTAGTGCATAGTCACTGCTTGGCGACTGGCTGCAAACTGCTACCTTGGCAGTTGGACCTGCTCCTGTGCCACAAACAGCAACTTGATATGTATTCAGTCAGCCGGTAATGCTTTGCAAGGCATGGAGAGAAGCAGTGCTGGATTTAAGGTAAAGGTAAAGGGACCCCTGACCATTAGGTCCAGTCATGAACGACTCTGGGGTTGCGGCGCTCATCTCGCTTTATTGGCCGAGGGAGCCGGCATACAGCTTCCGGGTCATGTGGCCAGCATGACTAAGCTGCTTCTGGCGAACCAGAGCAGAGCACGGAAACGCCGTTTACCTTCCCGCTGGAGCGGTACCTATTTATCTGCTTGCACTTTGACGTGCTTTCAAACTGCTAGGTTGGCAGGAGCAGGGACCGAGCAACGGGAGCTCACCCCGTAACGGGGATTCGAACCGCCAACCTTCTGATCAGCAAGTCCTAGGCTCTGTGGTTTAACCTACAGCGCCACCCGTGTCTCAGTGCTGGATTTACGTATAAGCTAAACAAGCTATAGCTTAGGGCCCCACTCTCTTGGGGGGCCCCAAAAAACTTAAAGGGAAAAAACACCTGGATGTACATTTCCAAAATATAACATAAAAAACAAATAAAATAAAACCTACATAGAGCAACAGTGTTTTGTGTTGTGTGGGCTCCTATGTTGTAAGTAATGGGCCCCGCCTGCTAGCCTGCTCCCTAAAATATCACTGGTTTGCTCATTTCTATATATAAGGTGCCAACATTCTGCATGGACTAGTTGCATGGCAACATGTGCCAATGTCTTTAGATACCTATTAGGTCCATAAATTACCACATAGCATATATTCAACACAAAGAACAGCGACTGTTTGTTGTTGACAAAGGACAGCTGGACATATTACCATTACCTTCAGTAGCTTAGGGCCTCAAGAAACCTAAAACCGGCCCTATGAACTTTACCAAATTGTTAGCAGGACCAGTGAAAAAATAGTCTGAGTCATCTTTGTTTCCAGATCAAACTGCTGGTAAAGATAAGACTTACTGGATCTTAGGAGGTTGGACTCAAAATCTAAGGAACAACATCAGTGGTATCTCAGAATGCCTACACTTTATCTTCTTTCTTTCCTCCTCTGCCATATCCCAGATACTTCTTATAAATCTTCCTTTGAAGGCCCATGTTTTATATCTTTGTCTGCATGTTTGAATGAAGTGATTTACCTTTTGTCTTGTTTTTTTTTTTAAAAAATGCACTAATCAGAGCCAGAATCTGCCTCCTTTTGCCAGTCATATCATGTTGCTACCCTAAGGGTTAACGATTGCATTATGACTTAATAACATGCTTCTTCCCTTGATTAATTCCTATAATAATCCCAGCATTTGGCTATGCTAAACAGACAATAAATACTTTTCTGACAGGACTCCCATAAGTTAAACTCCTTTCACCGAGAGACTTCGGCCATTTTTTATCTTCATCGCTGAAATGAATTGAACAGAACCCTGATGAGAATTAATCAACTCCCTGCACTAACAATGCTTGCTGTCAGTTTAACATTCTGTATTGTTATGGGTTTCCTAACAGAGATAGTAGGACTATCAGTGTAGGCTGCCCTGAGGCAATACCTGGGCAAACTCTCTGACTTGAAAAGAGAGTATTAATAGTATGGCAGTTATTTCCATGGGAACAAATCATTAGGCTGCTTTTCCTTTCTGGATGGCTAGGACTGCGGTTGGGAGCCTTATCTGGGCACTTCTGAGCAACCACAAACTTAAATAGGGTTAATACTTTCCCCCTCTTCACAAGCAACAGGAGTTCTGTGATGCGCTGATCTCTTAAGAAGAGAACTTTCAGCATACTTCCCAAATTGCAGTTTTCCCAGGATCTCTTTGTGGAAAGCCGGTTAGACTGGCATACAACCAATGTAAGCTTGCAGTCTTGATATGCCCCAGATGAACATTATTAGGGCAGGGTTCCTGTATTTTTGACAATTGTGAAGAATGGCAGGTGCAGCTTGTAACGTCAGCATGAGAAAAGTTGTGCATGCTCAAGTTCCCTTTTCCACACAAGTATTTAAAATACAGGACTTTGTCTTCCTTTGCATCTGGTTTCCTTATCCACCAGAATTTTTTTTTATGCTAATAATCAGTTTTTGTTTTCGCCGTTGAAGCTCTCCCTTTTATTTCTTTGTTTTTGTTTGTTCTCCAACAAGTGTTTCCCTAAAGTATTTCCCAGCTGTCTCATAAAACGCACACACACACAGTCTGCAATGGTCTGGGAAGCAGAATTGATTCCTGTTGTTCAGTCATTCAGATTCTGTGGCAATGTTTATGAAAAGAACACCACCTAATTAAATGCAGTGTTGAAATTAAAACTTGAAACAGCCTTTGAAACAGACGAATTTACTGTGTTAGAGCTGATCATTTGATCTGAAAAATAAAGCATTTTTTTTTGTCTCATTTACGTCCCGTTTTCTTACTCAAGTATTTGTTCCCATTGGACACAGTCCAGCCACTTTTAAATCCTATTGATTTCAATGAAAAACATTTTTAGCGCAGCCTTGATTGTCCCGACAATATAATTACTAATGCAATTTTTAGCGGTGGAATCCAAATGCATGCCCACTCAGAAGCAAGCTCCAATTAGCTCACTATCTTCAAAGGGACTTCTGAGCAGTCATGTATAGGATTGTGCTGTAAATTATGTAAATGTGGCAGGATCCTTGATTTTTAAATGCAATTGATCTTTCAAAGTTTCTTTGTGTATTTAACTTTAGAACATTTTAAAACTACACACTTGCCAATTCCATCTGAAAATGCTTCTCCTCGTTTCAAGACCTTTCTCAGCCTGAATGTCATATTTACTTGTAGACAGCAGTGGTGGCGTGTGGTCAGTAGACTAAGGGACTAGGCTAGTCCCCTAAATGTCCCCCTGGCATCTCCTTCCCAAAGCCCAGTAAACTTCGGCCTGGCTTAGGGAGGGAGACACTGAAGAAACCTTTCTCTTCCCTTCTCCCCTCACCCAATTATAAAATTCTTTTAATCCACTTAAAAATTGATTGAGCCAGAAGTCTTCTTCCCAGTTTGCAGCATCTGATATATTTGCTGCTACCACCACCATTGTAAGTGCTGTTTCGTCACTGTGCTTCCTGAATTTATTTACTTCATAGTTTCTTTATCGCTCTTTGACTAGAGTCTCCAGAGCAGCTCACCATATTTGTGAAATGCAACTGCTCCATTAAAAACCTTGTAAAATGTAAAAATTAAACTGCTAAAATGACTCCCAATGAGTGACTGAGGGAAGGGGCAGAAAGAGAGAATGTGTTAAGAAGTAGGGTTATTTTAAAACGCCGAATTATGAACTTACATAAATTAAAGGTAAAGGTAAAGGTACCCCTGCCCGTACGGGCCAGTCGTGTCCGACTCTAGGGTTGTGCGCCCATCTCACTTAAGAGGCCGGGGGCCAGCACTGTCCGGAGACACTTCCGGGTCACGTGGCCAGCGTGACGAAGCTGCTCTGGCGAGCCAGCACCAGCGCAGCACACGGAAACGCCATTTACCTTCCCGCTATAAAGCAGTACCTATTTATCTACTTGCACTTAGGGGTGCTTTCAAACTGCTAGGTGGGCAGGAGCTGGGACCGAAAGATGGGAGCTCACCCCGCCACCATACGGGGCCACCATACGGGGATTCGAACCGCCGACCATACAATCGGCAAGTCCTAGGCACTGAGGTTTTACCCACAGCGCCACCCGTGTCCCCCTTACATAAATTAGAACCCTCCAAAATAAACAACAACAACATTAAGGGCTTATCTACACTTCCTTTCATCCCCCTTGGGGAAAAGCACTCTTTAGTGCTAAATCGGAGCAAACAGCAATTTGGAGGTTTTCTAGATTGACATTTGTTCCAATCTATCACAAAAGAGTGGGGTTTCCCTGCAAAAGGGGTGGGTCAAGGTAGTGGCGGAGCAAGCTGATTGGCCGCCTGGGGTGGTACGTGTGCCCTGCACCCGGGGGGGTGGGGGCGGGGCCAGCCGCCTGCAGGGTGGGGCAAGCCGGGGCAGGATGCTCTGTGGGGCCTCCTCCCACTCTGCCACCCTACAACTGAGGGGGAGGCAGTGGGTGGACCATTTGGGGCAGCGCAGAGCCTGCAGGCGCGCAACCCACCGCATCACTCCCAGGAGAGACGTGTGGCTTGGGCACGCTGCAGGCCCCACGGTGAGTTCTGCCGGGCATTTTGCCACCCCCCTCAGTGGTGACACCCAGGGCGGCCCACACCCCCTTCCTCCGCCCCTGAGCCAAGGCAGTACGGTTTTTCTAGAAAAATAGGTGCCGGAACTCACGATGAACGCCTCCCTCGTTCTCTTAGACTGGCAATGGCGCCCATCTGAGAGGTGCCGAAACCGAGTTTCGGTGAGTTCTAGCTGAAAAAAAAAAGACCTGGGTCAAGAGGAGAACTTCTCAAACCTGTGCCTAGGAAGGCAGGTCAAGCGGAAAACTACTCGCACCCTTGCTTTGTAGACATGGGACAAGAGGAGGTGTGGAAGAACCCTATCTTCCACGTGTGAAGAACATTCAGTTCCTGAACATGGGTGAAGACACCAGTGGAACAGGCAATGCTAGTGCGATTTGAGGGAGCGGACATGTGATAGTGTCTTCGCCAGTGGAGTAGCGTGGGTTGTCAGCACCCGGGGCAAGGCAAGTAATTTGCGCCCCCTAACCCGTGGATTTGCGCCCCCTAACCCGTAGATTTGCCCTAACCCCAGATGTTGCGCCCGGTGCGGCTGGCCCCCCTTGCACCCCCCACGCTACGCCACTGGTCTTCGCTTGCCTGGCTCCTTCCCTCTCTCACACAGGGCTGTCATAATTAAACGGGGAACTAGCAGGACCCATGATCATTCATGAACTCATAGCTCCCAAAGGCTAATTCTCTTAGCAGGTGCTTTTCCTTAAGTGCTGGTGAGTCCCGGAGTACTGTCAGAAATGCATTCAGCCAGGATATGCTGCGGCAGCTGAGATGTGGAACGCCTTCTGAAATGAAGGCAGGATGGGAATTTCCAGGTCTGCTTGCTATTTATTCAGCTCAACGCAGCAGTGTAATAAAAGGCAACAAGCAGGGGAGGGTAGGAGAGGGAGGGGGAAGACACCACAAAGCTAATGAAATGTCAGAGTTTGTGTATGCTAACCAGACAAATGCAGAGAGATGCATAAAACCACAAGGGACAAACCTGTCATTTACATGAATTATTACTGGGCCTGTGACTCCAGGGGAGGCTAGGAAAGTGCAGGGTAATCAAGAAGCAAAGGCACTGTCTCTCTGCGCAAGCCCTTCATTTAAGAGGCATAATAAAAGGACAAACATGTTGTCGAAGAGCTGCAGAAATACATGGGGGTTTGTTTTTTTGAACCATAAGAAGAGAAGCAGCGTCGAACAATATACTTTTGCACTGGACATACAAATGCTACAGAAGTGGTTGCTTTGTACGCTGTGATTTGCTACAAGCACAGAATCTTGGTGTTGTTATTATTCATCAATTTTTATTACGGTCCAGAGACCCAACAAATCATTACAAAGCAATACACAATTCATACAGCCTACCTCTAGGTTAAACAAGCATTTTGTTCAGAATATAGGGATCATTGGTTCTTGCAACCACCGATAAAAACTTTGCCACTGCTAATGTTCTAGCGTTTGTCCAGTCTTCCAATAGGAACCTGACATAGTGAGCCTCTGATTTTCCCAGGAAAGGTACTAGCAAGGGTAATATCAGTTCAGCCCTGGCTTGCTCATATTTTGCACAGTGCAACAAAATATGTTTTATGGAATCGATATCTTGAGCACACAAGCAAAGTCTGTCCTGGTAGGGAACTCCTCTCAACCTGCCATCCAACACTGCAGAAGGAAAGACATTTAGTCTGGCTTTGGTGAAAAGCCTTCGATAGTTTGGTACTGTCAGGTTTTTAATGTGAGATGTTAACTTAAAGACATGCCCATATTGTACTCCTACTGCCAGCAGACTACAGACTGCGTGTGATCGAGATCGCAAGTCACTGTGTGCATTATCCCATAATCTTTGCTTTAACGTCTTTAGGGCGCCTTCATAACCCAGGTAATGCAGTTGGGGGGCGGTGACAGACCAATAGAGGTGGATTTTTTAGCCATGGTTTTCTGCCATTTGCTGACAAATTCCTCATTGGTCAGGTGTTGGTACAAACCCTTCCCTAGATCAAACACTTATTATTAATTTGTTAGAATTTTGGTACTGGAATTGCCATGTCTGGAGCACTCCTTCTTTTGGTGGTGGTAGGGAGAATAAAAGCCACCAGAAAGTGGATGTCAAGATGAGCCCTGTTTTTTTAAAAAAAATTATAAAGTGTGGGGGAACACCACTGCCCCGCCATCAATGGTAAGCCCCCTCCCCATGAAAAATTGCTTTTCCCAAATCCACTTACTTCAAATGGGTCAATGATTATTTTTTGGGGGGGGAGGGGACAGGGAGGAGAGTCGGAATTTCATTCAGCCTTAACAATTCCCCGCAAAACTGCCAAGGAGGGGTTTGACTTTCTGCATTTTTTCAGCTGGTAAAATCTTTCACGACAAAGCATCCATGGTTTTGCCCTAGGAAGTGAAATTTCTCTCAAAAGCTACTTTGTCTACATTCTTTTTTTAGAAGATGAATTTTGAGAAAACAATTGTTTCGACAAGTAACTTGTCCTGATAAAATTACAGACTTTTATCATGCCATGTGTTGAAGTTTCATTTGATTACTCTAAGAGATCACGCCGCATTTTCCCATGAGTGCTGGGTGGATTCCTGCCACGGTCTGAACAATTTATGTATTCAATAAACATTTGCCATATGTTATGAAAGGAATATGGATTGTGTTTGCCCTTTGCCGCTCTCACCTGGCATGTTAGTTTCTCAGCCAATGCTATTGACCATACTCTGTTATACCAAGAACCAATGTTCAGCCCATCACTGGTGGTCCAACGTTTGGTTATATCCATATGAGCAGGAGTCATCGGAAAGGCTAAGAGGTCATCTTTAGGATCCATTCTTAGTCACCTTGAGAGGCTTGCCCCAATTCACAAGAAAGAGAAGAGAGAATAAAACTGTGAAAAGGGCAAAAAACCCCAAAACATCTTGCCCTACCGTGAATGAAAGTCTAATTGAAAGCTATTTTGATTTATTAGCGATGAACTTTCCAATGTAGGGAGAGGCTGCAATGCAGTATGAGTAACTGTTTTCAACAAGGTTTTGCCTCATACTTTTGACTGCGCCTCTGTCAGAAAAATCTGCAGTTCCAGAGAAAACTGATTAGACATATATCAGTTTTCTTTACAGCTTCCTCTGATGCTTCAGCTGCAATTGATGTAGCAGTTTTCTGTTATAGCCAGGAAGATCCCACCAGGATACCACATGACCATGATTTTAAGGTATTGATGTCCTTCTTGTTTTTAAGACACAAAATGGAGGCCTGTTTTGAGGCTGGGTAGGGGCAACCATTGGCGCAGACAAGGAGGAGGAGGATAGGCCAATAGAGCCTTGCAAAATGGGTGTAAAGAAACCAATTTATAACAATGATCTCAGTGCCAGATTTACTGCTGCAAGGAAGAAGGAATGCATTGTGATTGACTAGAAACAGACAAAGCGAAAACCATTCTCTCTTAAATCCTCTCTGTTAATATAAAAATTAAACAGCAAATCAAAGAGCTGGATGCTCTGAGCAGTCAACTTATAGGTGCCAGTTAAACGTAAATGTTAACTGCCTTCCCATTTCCCCACGCACAGAACTGCTGGCCACCCGGTTTTCCTCACACTACAGTCGCAGAGGGACAGGATCATGTTTGAAATGAGCTCTTGCTTACTTTGTTGGCTTCATCTTCTGCCAAGCTGAGAAGCGTTGACGCTTGCAGTGACATCAGAAATGAGCCAGAACAGTGTGGGGAGTCCGAGGAGAGTGGCCAGCAGTCGGAACATTGCCTGAGAGAGGCAGATTATTCTTATTTTTAATTAGATTAAAGTCTTTGTACTTGGCTCATACCCCATATAGGTTCTGAGGGTCAGTTCAAATAATATTACATCTCCGAGGCCACCAAAAACACGTTTCTGTTCAGCGCTGCTCCATATGTGTGATTTTGTATGTGTGTGTGTATCATTTTGAAGCCCCATTGGTCATAAGACAGAATTTATCTAATGGAAGGTCATAATTCACACATCCCAGAAGTCCCTGGTATGAAACCTCAACTTAACTGGAATCATCCAGATATGAACATTTCTCCAGAATTCTGGGTCTACCAGACCCTTCAAGTGTCCCTATTTTCCAGGAACATCCTTGATTTAGAGAAGCTGTCCCAGTTTCTGATTTGATCCCGGAATGTCCCTTTTTTCCTTAGGATGTCCCTATTTTCATTGAAGAAATATTGGAGGGTATGGAGTTATCCAACCCCTGAGCCGTCTGAAGGCAATCCTGTATAGGGAAGTTTTTGGGGTGTTTTTTTTTGAAAAAAATGTTTATTGTTTTATTATGTTTTTATATATTGTAGAAGCTGTCCAGAGTGTTGGGGCAACCCAATAAGATTATCATTATGGAACGGGATGTCCCAAACTAGGTGTTAGGCCTATGGCTAAATCTCGTGGCAAGTTGTAGCTAGGGTCTGATTCTTATAAAGGCAGATTGGGGTCAAAAGGGCCTGGAGCTGATGTTATAGTTAAGATATGGGTTCACTGCTGGGTAGCAGGTAGGGTACAGGCAGGAATATAGTGCCCAAAGCAGGAAGATAATGAAAGGCAAACTGGAGCTCATGTACCAGGTGAGACAATCAGAAGTGGGAGTTATATAGAGCCATATATAAATTTGGAATGAAATGTCTCCACAACAGTTGTTTTAAATTACTTTCTTTTGACCCCAAGTGCTTAGAAAAATCTGTCAAAAATCTTTCTACAATTTCTACTTTTAGTTATTTTTATTTACTTGAATATATTTATTTACTTGATTTAAGGGAAGGCAACTGTTCCCCCCACCCCCTGGCAACACCCAAGTTTCCAAAGGGTGGGTTTTATGAAAGAAACCTTCCATTCTTTTCTGAAGGGATGGGAAGAAAGGCTCAGAAATGACATTCACCGTGAGTCATGTGACCATTTCGTTCTGAGGAAATGCATTTTATGGAAGCATTTTCAAGGTATGACAGCATAAACTAGATTACAAGCAATGAATGTCAAAGTGGAGGAAGGAGAAGAAGTCGAGATCACCTTGACTTGCAAGCCGTTATGCCAGAGTTATACCGTTTTGTCTGTGGCAAAAGGCACAGTTGATCTGAGCTGGCTCGTTCATATTTTTGTGTGTAAGAATGGTCTCTTAAGTAAGTTCCTTGGCATGTGTTCAAACTGCAACTCACCATTTCCTGATTGATGCTGTTTTGGGAAGATTGGTCAGAGCAGGTTCAGACAGAAAGGAGGAGGAGGAGGGCTTCCATATTTGTAAGGCCACCCCCCCTTGAAATTCTTCCTCCAAAAGGCAACTGTCTGGGCTTTGTTGATGAGTCACATGTAGCTCATCCCTTAGTGCTATTCCTAATGCTTGTCCTCATAACTGGTAGTTGCTGCTTACACAGTCTTCATCAACCGGTATGCCAACTGACAGGACACACACATTCCTGCCTTGCAGAGGGTTGGGCTAGACCAGGCTTCCTCAAACTCAGCCCTCCAGATGTTTTGAGACTACAATTCCCATCACCCCTGACCACTGGTCCTGCTAGCTAGGGATCATGGGAGTTGTAGACCAAAAACATCTGTAGGGCTGAGTTTGAGGAAGCCTGGGCTAGATAAATCTTGGCTCCTTCTCAACTCTGCAAGTCTATGATTCTCACTATGTGGATTGACTTACAGTGGTACCTCAGGTAAAGTACTTAATTCATTCCAGAGGTCCATTCTTAACCTGAAACTGTTCTTAACCTGAAGCACCACTTTAGCTAATGGGGCCTCCTGCTGCCACCGCACTGTCGGAGCACGATTTCTGTTCTCATTCTGAAGCAAAGTTCTTAACCCGAGGTACTATTTCTCGGTTAGCAGAATCTGTAACCTGAAGCTTATGTAACCCGAGGTACCACTGTATATCTGGGTTACCCCTGGGCACCACACTACCCTCAAACCCCCCCCCCGGTGCCTGCCATAACCTGCCCCTTCCCATTTTTATTTTTATTTTTGCCACTTTCCCTTCTTTTTTAAAAAATGTTTTTATTCATGATTTTCTTGTGCTAGAAAACAAACAAACAGGGGAAAGTGCATCTTTCGTCTCCACTTTCAATTCATAGAGTCTTTTTCACAGTTTGTTGACATGTAGTGAGAGACATGTTTGTCATAGACATATTGCGATTGGGGGGGGAGAGAGAGGAGGGAGAGAGATGGGGGTGTTGTTCTTTCGTTCTGTTGCATAGTGTTAGTGTAGGGGTTTGTGTCAGCATCATGTCGACGGGTCCTTTGTTTATGTATATATTTATTTTTATTGACTAGGCTAGGGGGTCCAGTTCTTGGTTGGGATGGGCAGTAGTAGCTGCTGTGGTGGTGGGCAATTGTGGAAATGCCATTAGGAAAGACCTGTTGAATCAAGACCAAGAGATTGATGCCTTATTGGTGTCAAAGTTCTGCGTGATTGGAAGGCGAATCGGGGACTCTTTTCAAATTGTACCCAGACAATGGTATCGTTTCTGCTTCGTGATATGCTAAAACACTTTTGCACTGGAGGCTTGCCATGTTCCTTGAATCTCACTTTCTTCACACATAGCTGAGCTCTTGCATAACCAAGAACAACTTCGCAAATTGCTTCTGCCAAATGGTGCTCTCCATAAAAGACAAAGTGATTATTTTTCTACCCCCGCCCCCACCCCAAGTAAAGGTTACAACAATATTTTGTTTTAACGCACAGCGGAACAACTCGGAGCCATTGACTTAGTAATAGAATACGATGCATGCATCTCTCTGTGTGTGTATATGTGGAAAGTATCTTGGAATGAGTAAGCCTTACTCAAAGTGATTCAGCGCTTGAAAGCGATGTGCTGTTTCAGAATTGCACTGGCTATTTCCTCTCTCCCGTTCTAGTAACATAGCTTAGTGGAATGGCTGCTCTGATATCTCTATGCTGAATGGAGAAGATGTCCTCAAATCTGCCTCACCAGTTTAGATTGATTATTTAAACTTTTAAAATAAAAATTTAAAAATCAGAATAATGCAAGCTTAACCCCTGAATTCATTCTCAGTCCTTTGGAATTTGACTGTATTTTTGTCTGCATCTTGTATGCATTGGGAGAAGCTGTATAGTATTCAGCAACCTGTATGTATATTGTGAACCTTTATTCCAATCTCCAAAACTCTGGGTCAGTTTATCCCATCAACAGGACTGCATGCAGAATCCTGGCAAGTTAGGAGCATATTTGCTGTTTCACACAAGTGTTATTATATCATTATATAAACTGATGAAACTATGCCTGTGACAATTTGAGAAGGTCACATGGATAGAGCTTATTGTTCAACAGGAATCTTCGAATCGTAGAATCATAGAACTGTAGAGGTGGAAGGGACCCAAAGGGTCATCTGTTCTAGTCAAACCCCCTGCAATGCAGGAATCTCAACTAAATCATACATGACAGGTGGCCATCCAACCTCTGCTTAAAAGCCTCCAAGGAAGGAGAGTCCACCACCTTCCAATGGAGACCGTTCCACTGTTGAAAGACTCTTACAGTCAGAAAGTTCTTCCTGATGTTTACTCAGAATCTCCTTTCTTGTAACTTGAAGCCATTGGTTCGAGTCCTACCTACCCTCCAGAGCAGGAGAAAACAAGCTTGTTCTATCTTCCATGTGGCGACCCTTGAGATATTAGAACGTGGCTATCCTATTTCCTCTCCTCTTTTCCAGGCTAAGCATACCTATTTCCTTCAAGTGTTCCTCTTAGCAGGGGTCAGCAACCTTTTTCAGCCATGGCCCGGTGCACTGTCCCTCAGACCTTGTGGGGGGCCAGACTATATTTTGAAAAAATAAATAAATGAATGAATTCCTATGCCCCACAAATAACCCAGAGATGCATTTTCAATAAAAGGACACATTCTACTCATGTAAAAACAGCAGGCAGGCCCCATAAATAATCCAGAGATGCATTTTAAATAAAAGGACACCTTCTACTCATGTAAAAACATGCTGATACCCGGACCGTCCACAGGCCGGATTGAGAAGGTGCTTGGGTCGGATCCGGCCCCCTTGCCTTAGTTTGCCTAGTAAAGGTAAAGGGACCCCTGACCATTAGGTCCAGTAGTGACCGACTCTAGGGTTGCGGCGCTCATCTCGCTTTATTGGCCGAGGGAGCCAGCATACAGCTTCCGGGTCATGTGGCCAGCATGACTAAGCTGCTTCTGGCGAACAAGGGCAGCACACGGAAATGCCGTTTACCTTCCTGCCAGAGCAGTACCTATTTATCTACTTGCACTTTGACATGCTTTCAAACTGCTAGGTTGGCAGGAGCAGGGACCGAGCAACCGGAGCTCACCCCGTCGCGGGGATTCAAACCGCCGACCTTCTGATCGGCAAGTCTGAGGCTCAGTGGTTTAACCCACAGCGCCACCCGTGTCCCTTTAGTTTGTCTACCCATGCTCTTAAGGCTTGGTTTCCAGACCCGTAAAAGAGTCTTTTGCTTTTATGCTTGTTTCTGAGCCTTTAACCATGCTGTTCACACACTTGGTATCTTGCACAGGCCTGGAACCCCCTCAATAGATTCCAATCCCCATCTTTTACGCGTGTTTGCATGGAATGCCCTCTCTCTTCCGTGCACAGCAAAGTTCGGCAGGTTCTGTGGCTTGCCTTCCAAAGATGCCAAAAAGCCCAGGAATCCAGCCAAGGAGAAAACTGCTGGATCTCACAACACTACATTCAAGGAAACGTTTAGGGAAAACCTGCTGGTGGTGAATGGTAAAAACCGAGGAAGGAAGCCAAAGCAACTTGGCACTTCAGAAAGGATTGGCGTGATGTGCGTTGGACGGGTTTCGTGTCTGATACAGGGAGTTTCCAGAAGGATCGTATGTTAGGCTAGAGGCTAATGTGCTTAGGTTTAATTATGCACTTCTGTACCTCAGGAAATTGCCAGGGAATTATGAATTCATCTCTGCTTTCCAAACACTAAAATAGACATAGAAAGGGCTTTATCTTTGGTATGACAAAACACCCCCAAAGAAAAATAGAAGTGGATTTGGGCCAAGGTCTTTGTCTCAGCATTTAAGAGTGTGCATGTTTGTGGTGTTGGGCTCCATTCGAGTGACGTATTTTGTTTTACAAACCCCATTTAGCCAATTTTCTTCTGCATCAACAGCTAACACGTCCGCACGCTCAACCCGCCGGCTGCGAAAGGAGGAGCAACCACCATTCGGAAGGAGAAATGTAAAGGCTTTCAGAAAGAGTCACTGGTGAGAAATACAACTTTCTGTTTAACTTTTGGATATTAAGCGTGGTTGTCTGAAGTGCAACTATAGGCAATCCTATTAAGAAATGAGGGAAGCAAGGGAGGAGATCCATTCCTGCAGATGCCATGGGTGCACCAAAGACATGTCTTCATCCACCCTGAGCCCCTGTGGTAGCGCAGGATACAGCCATGGGTGTGCTAGGTGGGGTGCTGCTGTTGCACTAGGTACGTGGATCCCACAGCGCTGGCAGTTGCTGGGACCGGACTGGACATGGCAGCCATAAGGGTGGGGGAAGAAGAAGAAGAAGAAGAAGAAGAAGAAGAAGAAGAAGAAGAGGACATCCCACTTTATCACTACCCGAAGGAGTCTCAAGGATGCTAACAATCTCCTTTCCCTTCCTTCCCCACAACAAACACTCTGTGAGCTGAGTGGGGCTGAGAAACTTCAGAGAAGTGTGACTAGCCCAAGGTCACCGAGAAGCTGCATGTGGAGGAGCGGGGAAGCGAACCCGGTTCACCAGATTACGAGTCCACCGCTCTTAACCACTACACCACGCTGGCTCTCCAGGGAAGCACTGGCGTGGCAACAGTGGGCCCAATCTCTGTCTTCCCCTGCTGCCAGCCATGTGCTTCCTCCACCTTTCCTGATGCCGCACCCATTCCTGGTGACCAGCAGCACCAATGCAGCTGAGAGCATGGTGCAGGAGCACTTCGCCACCTCACATGCTGCACCTGGCAGGATCTTTTTATCAAGCACACATTTTGCATCCCTATATGGCAGGGATGTCCCACAGGGCAATCTACTGGTAAATCTCTGTGATGCTTTGGTAGATTGTGGTCGATCTCTGGCTCCCTTTCGTCTGCGTTGGTAAATCTGACTCCTGCCCTGCCCCCTTGCCCTGCCCTCCATTGTTGTATGAACGCAGGAAGGGAAGACGGAGCTCCCTCTGTGTGGCTGTTTTCATCCATAGCAATGTTTTTGTGAGTGACTTAACCCCAACTCCTCCCCCCAAAGCGGAACTCCCCTCCCCCAAGAAGCCTTTACCTTAACCCCCCCAAAACGGGTCTTTCCTCCTCCCAAAAATAGCTCAACAACTTTGAGTTGAAACCCCCCCCCAATAACGGGGCTTTCCTCCAGATTTTAATTCTGAAAGTAGATCGCAGTCTCTTGGGAGTTGGCCACCCCTGCTATATAGTAATATATGTTCCTGGTGGAAAGGTTTGCTTAATATTCCCTAATGTTCTCTCCCTATTATAGGAGAGCAGGACAGATGGAATTTGCTACCATATGATGTGCTTGTGGCTGCCGATTTGGATGGCTTTAAATCTGCTTTCCTTAAATGGTCAGTCGGTGTTGCGGCCTAGCCACAGGCCTGGCCAGCGATCCGGCAGTCGGCTGGAGAGGACTGCAGACCTGCCTACAGATCGGCCTATGTCAGGCAGGCCCGGGTCCAGGGATTCCCCAGGGGGTGGGCCCAACAAGCCAATGGGACTTGCTTGGGTCTGCCCCCTGGTGATTAGACAAATTTAAGGGGAGATAAGACTATTCCTGTCCTTGGGAACGTGAGTGGGAAAGTGCTATTACACAGATAGCCTGCTTTTAGGCTTTCCATAGGTGTGGAAACAGAACGATCAATAGATGGGCCCTTGATCTGATGAAGGGCTCCTCATATGTTGATCGAGCTGTCCCTAGGAAGGCAAGGCCACTCTGAACGTAACACTGTTGAGAGGACCTTGCTTTTGCTTTCAAAAGGACAGCTCTTGGCATCATTGCTTCAGCTACAGTGCACCAGAATCTAGGCTGGTGATTCCCAGACTTCTAATAGGCGAGGCACACTTGAGTTAAAATCGAAGGTATGTGCAGCTCTTACACCCAGAACGGTTTTATTTAATCAGCTTAGCCAATGGATTAATCAGCTACACTTGGGACCATGAGTTTTAGTTAGCAGAGCTGTGCATGATTTTACTACCAGCAGCCTTGTACGCTGCTTTGCTCAGGAATTCTAAGAAACGAAAACTCAGCACAGCTTTGAAATTGGTGCAGTTGAAAAGTTCTGTCTGCCATCTTGATTCAAAATGGGATCGAACTCTATCCAAACATCATGAAAACCTGCACCTTAATCCAGAGGCGGAGCTAGCTGCTCTGGCACCTGGAGTGGCGCACATGCTGTGCACCCAGGGGTGCACTGGGGTGGGGCCATGGCCTGGGATGAGCGTCCCAGGGGGGTAGAGCGAGCATCCCAGGGGGCTGCTTCCTGGGCAGGGGTGGGGAGCCATGCCGCTTTGTCAACAGCCTTCCTCCCTTCCCTCTTCCTTTGGACTGCTCGGGAGAGGCTTCCCCCCATGAAGCAGCCCGGGAGCGGGGGGCAACAGCGCACCGCCTGCGACTCCCAAGCCTCCCCTGAGCTGTCAAAATGAAGGGGGAAGGGGGGAAGGCCGCTGGCAAGGCAGCGCAGCTCCGCCCCTTCCCCCAACGGCTCGGGGTAGACTTGGGAGTCACGGGCGGGTGGCGCGCCAAATGTCACCCCCCTCAGTGATGACACCCAGGTCGGACCGCTCCCACCACCCTACCTTCCTCTGCCCCTGCCTTAATCTGAGGAACTACCATGTACAATTTGGTTATGATACCTTAAGGGGTTTCTAAATGCATAGTGAACAAATGCACAGCTTTTCAGAATTAGTAGCAGATTATTGTCACAGCCTTTTTTGTGCATGGAATGCGTAACATTTGAATGCATCCACACGATTGCAAGAGAGACACTGAAGATACTGCTGTGCTAAACTGCAGTCCATTAGCCAAACTGACTGCTGCCACTGAAGATTCTATGGCCACCAGGATGTAAAAGCATTTCAAAAGCCCCGTACTTGGTTCAAGTGGTCTCAGATTACAGCAGTCGCTGGAGCCCTGTGAAGATGGTGGCATGCCGTGTGCTTGCTGTTTGTTTTAACCCTCTCCATAATTAGAGTGGTTAGGCTATTTTTACAGTACATGGCAGTCTTCCTTTCAAGGCTGAAATTATAGGGGATAAATGGGTTGCTTGTGGAGGGCAGGAAGGAATTTTGCTGTGAATGGTGAAGCGGAGCTTGCCAACTTGCGTTAAGCATTTGAGGCTGAATGCATCATTTAGCCAATGACCAATCACGTACATGGCATCTTTGGCTGCCGTTATTTCTCCACACTGAAACGACTAAAGGGGAACTTGATGGGATCTGGAGAATGCTGTCCTGAGATATACAGTATGTGAATGGGGGCCGTTGCATTTAATGTACACATGGTCCTAGTGCCAGCCTACTGTGGGTAATACACCATTGTGCAAATTAATTGAAACAAAGCATGTCTTCTATCTTACTTGTAATCCTGTACTCAGAACAAACACGAAAAGTCAGTTGATCTTTGTGGTGTCGGAAGCCTGCAGCCAATAGAAGGAGTAATGCACTTGCTACAATATATTGAGGTTCTAAGTAAGAGTTATTCCAGAGCTGGAAAAGAGGTATCCTGATGGTACTGGGATATTGCAGCAGGACCTAGCCCCCTGTCACACACCAAAAGTGGTGAAGAAATTCATGACAGCAGCAAATACAGGTACTTGATTGGCCAGGGAATTCCCTGGACGTAAATCCCATTGACAATTTGTGGGCTATATGCAAAAGTCGCCTCCGTGCTGTAGACTGTATGACTATGGAGAAGCTCATTGAGGCACTGATTCAAGTGTGGTACAGGGATCTGAAAATCAACAGTGACTGTTCGAAACGAGTAGACTCCATGCCGTGTTCAAATGCTGCTTAAAAATAGCGAAGGTCATATCCATTACTAATGTACATATATGTGAGTTTTGTATATGTACAGTGGTACCTCAGGTTACATACACTTCAGGTTACAGACTCCGCTAACCCAGAAATAGTGCTTCAGGTTAAGAACTTTGCTTCAGGATGAGAACAGAAATCGTGCTCCAGTGGCAGCAGCAGGAGGCCCCATTAGCTAAAGTGGTGCTTCAGGTTAAGAACAGTTTCAGGTTAAGAACGGACCTCCGGAACGAATTAAGTACTTAACCCGAGGTACCACTGTATATGTGAATTTTGTAAAATAAAGTACATTGTTTCAATTAATTTGCACAAGGTTGTAAGTGGTCTTGTGGAAAAAAACTGCTCAGATCACCCACTTCCTAGGCACATTCATTCATATATTTATTTGCTACCCAAAGAAACAGCTCTCTGCTCCCAGGGAGCTTACAGTTCAAGAGAACCAAATCAACCCAGTGCATGTGCCCCACAGGGCTAGATGGGAATGATGCAGCAAAACAAAACTTCCCAGCTGCAACTTACACCCTGGTACCTATTCCAAAGAATAAGTGGCTTTGTGGTGAAACAGCCCACAACAACTGATTCCAAGGCAGCGCAGTCAACGATATTTGCAAGTTGCACAGATGAGGATGATGCAACAGGCAGCAACACTTTGAAACAGTCTGTGTTCTATTGCCTGTCCTTGATTTTTTAATAGAAAAAACAGGATGGAATATCTGATTATGAGGCAACACATCACACATAGGACTAATTGGGAATGATAGAGTGAGCTAATTAACCTTTAAAAAAAATAATCCATGTTCCAGTGTCTGTGTTAGAGAATGAGCTGTTCGGCAAAATGCAAACAAGCCACAACAACGACAAAACAGCAACTAGGAATATCCAGTTTTGAAGCAGTCTGATCGACAGAATTCACAGATTCACATGCTGTATATAGGATGCAATCCAATCAACAAAATTCACATGCCATATAGGATGAGATGTTCACAAGACAGTAAGCCACAAAAACTCCAAAGAATCCACATTCCATTGCCCATTCTGGTGAGAAACTCATTTTGTAGAAAAGCAGCTAGAATGCGGAGGCGCCACTATTAACAAAATCCACAAACAGATGGGAAGTAGATGTCGGTTGAAAGACCAGCTTGGAGTGTTTGGATCTTGCACTACATTCCTGGAGCAGATTAAGGTTTCTTCTGGCCTACCACCCACCATGTTGTGCACTAATCTTTCTGCCTGAGCTGATGGACGTAGCATTGGATTTGGGGTTCAGGGTTCCCAGGGCAATTGATTTAGGAACCATCAGCATTCCTGCCATGCTGCTATATTCAGGGCAACTCAGGACTTCATGCCTACCCTGATGATAATAGGCAGAATGTGTCACGGTCTGGTCTATGGGCAATCGAAATCCCGGCTGAGGACGTCAGGACTGGGGGCAAGATGGCAGGGTGGGAGCAGGAATGAGAGTCCAGAAGCCAGGGGTTCGAGGGTTAGGAAGCAGGGAGTCACACAGTCAAGGGTCCAAGGAGTCAAGAAGCTGTGGTCTGAGGATCAGGAAGCAAGAAGCCAAACGCAGCAAGGCAGAAAACGAGTTGGCAAAGATCCGAAGGGAAATGCTGACCTTATATCCCTTCCCAGCTCTTGCCACCAGGTGCAGTGAGTTACTGAGTGGCCTCACCTGTGCGGCCACGCCTTGCCTCTCCAGAAAAAACTCAGGAAGGCCCCAGTCCTGCAAAGCCCTACTGGTCCCAGGGCCTGGCTCCTGCACACACTCCTGACAGAATGATGGTGATCAAAAGTAGGGGATTTTGTACCTTCTCACTTCACATGGTTGGATCGCTTCCTGCTGAGATTTAGACTTGTGGTGACTGTTCCCCTCTGTAAGGGTAGGGGAAATAGTCACTCATTGATCCATTTTAATTGGGGTTTAGGGTGGGTTTAGGCACTGAAAGTGCCGTGGTAACTCAGTGTGATGACTTTTGCCAGGACAGAGACAGATGATTATCCTGGACCTTTCAATACCATCAACTATGGTATCCTTCTGTAGAGACTGTCTGAATTGGGTGCAGCCATCCCTGCCTATCCATGGTTCCAATAACACGTGATAAGTGGTTCATCTACTAAGATTCATCTACTAACCTGTTCTGGAGGGACTGTACTCTCCCAAAAGATTCATGGTTTGGGGTTGTTCAATGGCTCTGTGGCTTGGAGAGCCTTTTCCCAGCTTAGGTGTCTTCACTAGCACTGTTTAGAAAGATCCTGGCTTCTTCAGTCATCCATATCCTGCTAATCACCTGTTTGGATTACTGAAATGTGTTGTCAATGGATTTGCTTTCCACATGGCCTGGAAAATTGAGTTGGAGCAGAATACAGCTCTGAGGTTTCTAGCTAGGACTTGATGTCCTGAACGTATTAGGCTGCTTTGCCATCTTCACTGGTTCCTGGTCTATTTCTGGACCCAATTCAAAGTGCTTGCTTTAAAAGACAGCAACTTTCTTCATGGTTTGGGACCTATGCTTTGGATATCTGAAGGATTCCCTCTTCCCATATCAGCAAATATCCTTTTCTATGTGCCACTATTAAATGAGGTATGGTAGGTGCCTACAAAAGAAAGGAGCTTTTCAGCAGTACTCTCTTGATTGTGGGATCGCTCCACAGAGAGGCATACATGGTGCCTGCTTTAATATATTTTTGACACCAGCTAATCTGTGCCTGATCAGTGTTCATAATGGAATTAGCACAAGGATACCCTAGAACTTCCATTTCTGAGGCATTCCAAATCAGCAAATTCACTGGTCATGTAGAACATCTAAGAGGGCTTGCCGTAAAGTGGTCAGCAACCAGTTTCTGACTAATACATCTCCCAAAGTCTGATTTCAGGCATAAAATTATTTGTGGTATGAAAAAGCAGAGTTCTAAGAAATATTAAACAACTCTGTTAATATGATGGCCATTAACTTCCCATAGAATCCAACTGATGTCTAATCCAGTCATTAAACCATTTATGAAAAAAGGAAACGCATTGCTTTAAATGCCCTTGCATCACAAACAGTAACACTGAAATGTAATATAAAATGAAGAAAGGAGAATGAGGAGTCATGCCAACCTCAGAAGAATAAAGGATTTATTAGTCTTCTTTTTTACTCAGTCAAGGTAGATTTTCTGAAGAGAGAGAGAGCACTAAAAGGTGAGATTAGTATTAAAAAAATCTGCACCACCGTATTCAAATTAGCAGCGGCCATTCACATTGATGCCAGCTGAGGACCTAGTTCAGCCATCATCTTTAAATGTTTAATTTCTTGCCTCTGGCTGGATTTCTTCAGAGCTTCGCCATGATTTAAAGTTGGTTTAATGGTAGCAGAGTCAGATAGCTGTGTGGCCTGCTAAGTCATTGCCCCCATATGTGACTGATGATATTTCGACATGATTACAGACCTTGGGCCATTATCGCGGTTTGCAGTGAAAGTGCTCAGATCAGTTTAAGCTTACACTGCTACTGGAAGTGGAGGGGGGGACAGGGGGTGTTTCCTCCTTCCTTCCCCCCTTTTGCCTCCGCTCCTTGAAGTACTGATACGGCCGCAGTATTTGCCAGATGTAAAGTTGTCCGATAGACAGTGTGTAAACGGAATGAGAAAACCAAGAAGCTATCGACTGCCCATCCATTATGTGCTTGTACGCCTGTGTGTGCTTCTGTGCTTTATAAAGGAGCTGGAGGAGTCTTTCATATAGCGTTTCTGGTTAATTATTTCCAGTCGTCTTTGGTGAACCCCAGGCTTCCTTGAGTTAGTGTGTTTATTAGAAAAATAAACAATCATGAGCTAGAGCCAACAGGTCTGCGCTTACTGTTTTTCCTGTAATCTTCTGATCTTTCTTCTCACTTTCTCCTGTTCCCCAGAGGCCTCTTGATCTCTCACGGGCTGCTTCCCTCTTCTCTTGCCTGTGTTATCGTGATTCCTTTATAGCTTCAGCCTCTTTATGCCTGCTGCTGACTGATCCATCCTCTTTTCATGCTGCCTTTTTAATGCTTAGACATCTTTTCAAAGTCTATTGACATTCCAGTTTTGTAGCACTCCCATTTTGTAAAGGACAAGCCCACCTCTTGTTGTGGGGGCTGGGAAGCAAGGTAGGCAGAGTTGGGGGGGGGCAATGTATCATTAGGAAGGCAACAGCTGAACCCTTTGCTCATGCAGACCAATGGACGAGCATGATGGGGATGAACGCATGGGTCAGCCCCTTTGTGCTAAAATTATTGTTTTAATGGGGGATGGGGTTTTAACTTGGGTGGCTGCTATATTATTTTTTGGGGGTTGTTTTAAATAGTTTAAATGTTATATGTTAATTTGGATTTTTGAATTTGTGGGCTGGGGGATTTTGTTGGGGAGTGTATTTTTTATTAGTATTTATACATTTGTTGTTGTTTCTGACTCTTCGTGACCCCATGGACACCATGGGTACTCCTGTCTTCCACTGCCTCCCGCAGTTTGGTCAGACTCATGTTTGTAGCTTCGAGAACACTGTCCAACCATCTCGTCCTCTGTCGTCCCCTTCTCCTTGTGCCCTCCATCTTTCCCAACATCAGGGTCTTTTCCAGGGAGTCTTCTCTTCTCATGAGGTGGCCAAAGTATTGGAGCCTCAGCTTCAGGATCTGTCCTTCCAAATGCCCTGAGACCTATCGGTATAGGGAGGTATGCAAATTTAAAGAATAAGAATTATCTCTGGTGCAGCTTCCTTGCAAATTTGGTTGGTTTTCTGGTAGCTTCCTTCCTTCGGCTTCGTTTTAGGATCCGCACCCTGAAAGCTGGGTGTCATGAATACAGTCACCTATTGGGCCATGAACACATTTTTCACCAGTGCAGAGTTCCACAGATGCACCATTTGCAGGAACCATTGCCACTATTGTTTGGCCAATGGTGGCGCTTTTTCAAGCCACTTTTGAGCAATTGTGCAGACTATATAGCAACTCAGGCGGAAGCACAGGTTCAGGTCATGAGACTGCTGGTATCCTCATTTGTTGCCAGAGATGACTGAATGAGCTGAGCCTTCAGTTGCCAACTTAGAAGTAGAAAACAAGCCAAACAAAAGTATAGGGGTTGGCAATTGTATTAATGTGATGTGTTGCTTATATCCACCTCTCAGGGTACACATATGAAAAAATAGCAGGATTCTTTCCACAGTGTAGATGACAGAAGGCCCTGAAGAAGTGCAGGAGGGCGATAGCTCTGAGGTCTTCATAACCCTCCTGCAATCCTCTTGACCAGGTGGTAGAAGAGGCTCAGATGTTCTTTGCCCACCACTCTCTCCTGAAATGAGTGTCATGGTTCATGGGCAGTCGAAGCCCCGGCTGGGAATGTAAGGACCAGGGGCAAGATGGCAGGGTGAGAGCAGAAACGGGATTCCAGAAGCCAGGAGTCATGAAGCCAAGGGTCCAAGGATCAAGAAGCAAGGAGTCATGAAGTCAAGGGTCTGAGGATCAAGAAGCAAGGAGGCACAAAGCCAAGGTTCTGAGGATCGAGAAGCAAGGAGTCAAGGAACCCAAGACAGGGAGTGTGTTGCTGTGGCAAAGAGCCAAAGGGAAATGCTGACCTTATATCCCTTCCCGGCTCTTGCCACCAGGTGCTGTAAGTTACCAATCAGCCTCACCTTTGCGGCCGCGCCTTGCCTCTTCAGAACAAACTTAGGAAGGCCCCAGTCCTGCAAAGTCCTACTGGTCACAGGGCCTGGCTCCTGCACACACTCCTGACAATGAGTTGCTTACTTGGGGATTAGAGAGACAAGGAAAGGGTGTGTGCATGTGGAAGCAGAAGATGTGTTAGGCCACAGAATGTGGATGCAAATAGGAAAAGCATGCCATGGCAACTGTATTAAAAATGGCGACCGGACCTTTTGCCTGCTGCAATCAACAATGGGTTCTGTGGCTTCCCATCTGTGAAGTATTCCCCACAGTAATTTTCAGCTGACAAGGATTTCAAGGGGATGCCAATCAGAGCCACCAAACCTCATGAAGTTTGCTTCTTTTCTTCACGAAAGGCTCAGCAAAATATTCCCGTCTCTAAATATTGTGCCCTAGACTTACCCTCCATCTCTCTTGAAACAATAGGGCAAAACATATTCCAAAGAATGACACTGACCTTTGGTTATACATAGCAGTGTCTTGAATGGGTGCAACTGTATCGCAACAGCTAACTGCTGCACTTTTCCTTCTCCATTATTGTTATTACTATTATTTCACATTTGCTACGTTTTTAATATATATATAAAGAACATTTTCCAGACATGTTCAATTAGAGGGCAGCATAATACTGCCAACCCTTGTGAGATGTGTAGCGTTGTAATTAACTTGTGAGATGAAAACTTAATTATATAGAATGCTCTTGCTTGTTAGGAATCTCTCTTATTATGATGAACAGTTTAGGTCTTTCCCCTTTCCCCTCTTTTCCTTTTTTTCCTTGCTAATGTTGAAATAAATTGTTCGTGGATGTATTCTTTTCAGGATCTCAGGTGGTTTGGAGATAATTTTCACTGCGACCACAGGAGTCTGTCACATAACAGGGGTGAGAGGGCAGCCAAATGTCTCTGCATATAGTTTGTAAGGTGGAAAAGGGCATTGCCTCGTGCATGAACTGCTTGACGGAAATACAGTGGAACCTCGGGTTGCAAACGTGATCTGTGCGGGAGGCATGTTCGCCACCCGCAGTGTTCGCAACCTGCAGCGCCATGTCTGTGCATGCATGGGTTGCAATTCAGTGCTTCTGCGCATGCGAGAGTGCCAAAACCCGGAAGTAACCCGTTCTGGTACTTCTGGGTTTGGTGCGGTGTGCAACCCGAAAACACGTAAGCGGTTAGCGGAGTCTATAACCTGAAGCGTCTGTAACCCAAGGTACCACTGTACTTTCTATGGGAAAGCGTGCCTTGGTTTTGGAATGCTTTGGTTTTGGAATGGACTTCTGGAACAGATTAAGTTTGAGAACCAAGGTACCACTGTATAATAAAAACTGCATCACATTTGTATCCCATACAGTGGTACCTCGAGTTACAGACGCTTCAGGTTATAGACTCCGCTAACCCAGAAATAGTACCTTGGGTTAAGAACTTTGCTTCAGGATGAGAACAGAAATTGTGCGGCGGCAGTGGGAGGCCCCATTAGTTAAAGTGGTACTTCAGGTTAAGAACAGTTTCAGGTTAAGAACGGATCTCCAGAACGAATTAAGTTCTTAACCTGAGGTACCACTGTAATGCAAAATGGATTAATCCATTCCAGACTTTTAAAAACAAAGCAGCAATTTAACATGAATTTTACTATCTAATGAGACCACTGATCATAAATTGAAAGCAATAAACAATGAAATGCAGTCACACGATCAATCAATCAGTAGCTGAACTGGGCTCCACACAGTCAGAAAAACAAAAAAAAGAGAGCTGCAGAAACAAAAACGCAAAATAAATAGTAAAAGCAGACAGACCTCAGTGTAACACTCAAAACGGAAGCGTGGCACTCAAAACAGAGCATGTTTGGCTTCCAAAAAAAGTTCACAAACTGAAACACTTACTTCCGGGTTTGCAGTGTTTGGGTTCCAAGTTGTTTGAGTACCAAGGTGTTTGAGAACCAAGGTGCCACTGTATTGTAAATCATTTCAGCATCATGGGAAGCACTTCATACATCAAATGACTAAATAAAAAAGAGGTAGGCTGTTGTCATTTTGCTTTGTGACGATACACATGGGACTTTTCTAAGTGGTATTGTACTTGGCTAGTGCTTCAGATGTGAAAGCACTTGCACCTTTCCAGTGACAATGAGGTGCATTTCCTTGCAGGGTGATTTAGCTGCATTGATATACCAATCAGATCTATTAATTTATGATGTACTCTGCATTCATTCCATTAATGCAATTGTATCAGTGGTTTTATGCAGGGCTTTTTTTCACCACCAGGTTTGGATTGCTGCAAATGCACTCTATATGAGGCCACCCTTGAGGTTTGTCTGCAGGCTGCTGTTGGTGCAGAACATGGTGCCTAGGTCGCTTGTGGGGGCTAACTACTGCCAACAACACATAACACCTTGCTTGTGGGATTTCCACTGGCTGCTAATCTGCTACCAGGCCAAGTTCAAGGTCTTGGTACTAAAAACTTATTAGGGCCTGTGCTGCTCAGGACCAGGCTACTTGAGAGAGGTGATTGTGGTCTGTAAGAGATCTCAGATCTCAAAAGCCCACTCCATGCTAACTCAGAGCAGAGCGATGCTCCTGTTCTGTGGAACAAGCATTCCTGTTGTGATATGACAAACACCCACCATATGCACTTTCTGGAAAGAATTGAAGACATTTATGTTCTGTTGTGTCTTTCCAGCTGCATGGCTGGATCTCTGCCATGGGTATCTATTTTGTATTGTATTGTTTTAAAAATATATCTGCTTTTTGGTGTTTTAAACCATTTGCTGCTTTTTAAATTGTGTATTGCCTTGAGACACTTATGTACGAGGCGATTAATAATAATAAGTTGGTAATATAAAAATATTTGATAGATAGGTAAAGGTAAAGGTAAAGGGACCCCTGACCATTAGGTCTAGTCGTGACCATATCTGGGGTTGTGGCGCTCATCTCGCGTTACTGGCTGAGGGAGCCGACGTACAGCTTCCGGATCATGTGGCCAGCATGACTAAGCTGCTTCTGGCGAACCAGAGCAGCACACGGAAATGCCGTTTACCTTCCCGCCGGAGCGCTACCTATTTATCTATTTGCACTTTGAGGTGCTTTCGAACTGCTAGGTTGGCAGGAACAGGGACCGAGCAATCGGAGCTCACCCCGTCGTGGGGATTCGAACCGCTGACCTTCTGATCAGCAAGTCCTAGGCTCTGTGGTTTAACCCACAGCGCCACATGGGAGCCAAATCACAGCCGGGGTGAATTTTCATTAGGTCTGCAGTGTGGCACGAAAGTGTGAACCACTCCTTCCCATCTGCGGTGGACCCAATCCTATTTGGGACATTAACAGCTAGTTTTTAAAAAGAGCTGGACAAAAATGTTAATTGTTTAGCATCCTTTGTAGTTAGCCCCTGAGTTCTGGATGGGAATTCTCTACTTCAAAATTCTGCGTCTGCCATCAACTCAGTAAGTGGATTTAGGACAGACTCATTGTTGCCCATTTTTATAAACATGTTTTATTGCAAGTGTTGCTCATAGTCTTCTAAGGCCATTTCCAGACTGACACTATTTTCATGTGCGATTCTGTCACACACCGACAAATTCAGGTTGTGCAATTGCAGTTGACTGGGAGGCTGGGCACAACAAATCAGCTTTGCCAAAAACAGCATACTTCTGGCAAGAAGGAAAGTGACTTGCAAAAGCATTGGAGAGTGTGAGATAATACTTGTTTCAGGGCAGTGTCTAGCCTCCCCCCAAACATATCAGACTGAATGGTCATTAAATAGCCTACGCTGTCTCATTTTCCCTGCAAACAAATCAGGAAGAATGCTCAAAAAATGGGTCATCTGGAAGTGCCCTAAGCTTATTTGCTCAACAATGAGGGCTAGAAACCTGCTGTTAAAAAGATATGAAGACTCAGAGATTCTTTGCCTGAATTCTGTGGTCAGTACTTTATCATGCACTTCAGTGGAATGTTCCCTAATTATAACTTTTCTGTTAAAAAGTGTGATGGGATCACATTCTTGAATCCAATTGAGCAGATTAAATTTCTCATTTAGAACCAAACAAGAATGTTTGGCTTTTCAAAATGTCAGGGAATAATTCAAGGCAAAGAGCATTTTGCTAATCAAGATCAACACCGACTGATTTATTGCCAGTGTAAATCTGCCTATAAATGGAGTAGCAGGAAATTCTTTTCCGTGTGTATACACTGTTAAAAGAATAAAAGTAGCTTCCGCCTCATGGTAAAATGCAATTAAAAATTACACTGTAGCTTACAAACTCAGCAAAGCACACAAAACCTTAGGGCTTGCAATATAAATTCTGAGTGATGGTTCCTTTTGTCTGCATTTCTAATATTTATGTACAAATGCTGCATTGTCTGGCTGGAAAAAAATCACTGAGAAAATGCTTTAGAGGGTGTTTAAATAAAATATGCTTGGTAAGAGCATGACTATTCTGTGTTTGAAGCTGGATAGCTCAGCTGGTAAAGCATGAGACTGCTGATCCCACGGTTGTGGGTTCGAGCCCAATGTTGGGCAAATGATTCCTGCTTTGCAGGGGGTTAGACTAGATGACCCTCGTGGTCTCTTCCAACTCTACAATTCTATGATTCTTCTACCAATCAAGCCTTCTACCAATCAAGGTGTTATGTACTAAGCTTGGATCCTAGAACAATAGGCAGGTAGGATCCTATAACGCAACAACTGATTGGCTTGCAGCAGAAGACCAATCAGGCTCTAGGAGGAAGTTAATCAGCCTATTAGGCTGGTGGGATCCTAGAATGCAACAACTAATTGGCCTGCAGTGGAAGACCAATCAGGCTCCGGGAGGGAAGCAGAATCAGCCAATCAGACGGGACTCATTGTGTAAATAATGTATATAAAAGCCTGAGGTTTGGGGGGAAAGTCAATCACTGTTTTACAAGCTGCCATCGAGAGCATGAAATCACTGCAGGACTCTGAGTATATTTCACAAGGCAATGGGACTATTAACTCTGAGCCCAAATGGAGTCAGAATTAGTTCAGGAGACTATTGGGCGATCTCTAAAAATCTAAATTTTCTGTTGTCATTTTTGCTTGGGGCAAAACAAAACCCAAAACTGGCCAGCTGCAAAAATGGCTTTCTGACTGTAATCATCAGTTGTGAATCTGCCCAAAAGTACAAATAAATAATATAATATAATTGCAAGTCATGTTCGTGCCTTGAGAAGGAAGCTGATTGCTATGATGGAAGGATTTTCCAATCAGTGAAGTAAACTTTGCGCCCTTGATTTCTTGCCATGTGGAGCTGTTTTTTCCTCCTCAGACTGTAATTATTAAGACAGCGATCTGATACCCTAAAATAAATATTGTAGCCTTAATCTGCATTTGCCTTGGGCTTTCCAGGGAACCACCACCAGTCAGTGTAACAGACAGTACTGAGGTAGATGGACCAACAATCTGCTGCAGTCTAAGGAAGAAGAATTTGGACTTGATATCCCACCTTTCACTCCCCTTAAGGAGTCTCAAAGCGGCTAACAATCTCCTTTCCCTTCCTCCCCCACAACAAACACTCTGTGAGGTGATAGATTCAGGTAGGTAGCCGTGATTCAGGTAGGTATCTGAAGAAGTGTGCATGCACACAAAAGCTTATACCAAGAACAAACTTAGTTGGTCTCCAAGGTGCTACTGTATATCTATCTATCTATTTATCTAGATATATAGATATAGATAGGTAAAGGTACCTCTGACTGTTAGGTCCAGTCACGGATGACTCTGGGGTTGTGGTGCTCATGTCGCTCTATAGGCCGAGGGAGCCGGCGTTTGTCTGCAGACAGCTTCTGGGTCATGTGGCCAGCATAACTAAACGGCTTCTGGCGAACCAGAGCAGCACACGGAAACACAGTTTACCTTCCCGCCAGAGCTGTACCTATTTATCTACTTGCACTTTGATGTGCTTTCGAATTGCTAGGTTGGCAGGAGCAGGGACCGAGCAACGGGAGCTCACCCCGTCACAGGGATATATATCTATTGACTGCATCAGACAGGTATCTCAAGAAGTGTGCATGCACACGAAAGCTTATACCAAGAACAAACTTGGGAGGAGTGGGGATGCAAACCCGGTTCACCAGATTATGAGTCCACCGCTCTTAACCACTACACCACTCTGGCTCTCTTCCTATGCTTCCTATGTTCCTAATATTACCTTTACAGTGGATGTGGCAGAAGGGGACATTTGTGCTTGCGTGTGTGTGCCCTTCCTTCCTTAAGGTTGCAATTCAAGGTCTTGTCTTGGTTTGAGAAGGATTTCAGCAGCAGTCAAGCTTTTGTTCCTTGGCGGTGGCAGTTTCTGCTTCCTTCTTTTATTCCCTTTTACTGACTCCATCTCTGCTGGACTTAATACAGCCACTGAGTGCAGGGTATGCTGCTTTTAATGCCCGTTTAATTGCTATTTGTTCCACATTGCAGGTTTAAGGACTTTCCTGAAAGCTGCAATTGTGCCTCAGCGCACCAAAGGAAAAGCAAGGTTCAGAAGTTATTTTTATGACCATGTTTGTGATGGAGCGCACAAAGGGAATTAAAATTACAGAGGAAATTACTCACTTGCTGCCCCCCCCACTGGCTGTTAAAAAGTAATGGGTCTCAATTGCAGGGCATGCCATGGCAATGCAGCCAGGCAATGGCAAGGCATCCCCAGCCCCACAGTCCACTTCTCCCACAGTGTGCATCAATCATGTTTAGCCAGTGCATGCAGTATTACATTTCAAGCCAGAGCAATGGCTACAAAACAGGCTTTAAAGTTGTGAGAACAACAGGAAAACACTTGGCTGCAGTGATCTGAATTTTCCATAATAACTGAATGAATTAATACGACTGATTCCAGAGAAATGGGCTAGTGTGGAAGAAGCAGCCCCCCCACCAATGAGATTTACAGCTGCACAGCACCTTGACTTTGGGGTTCTTACATCCAAATCTTATAGTGTAGTGTTTGCACCACGCTGTGTCTAAGAGGTGGAGGAGACCAGGGTTGTCATTGGGGGGAAATGCACAGAGAAGGCCAAGTCAGTTTCTCCTCTTTGTTTACATAGTTTGCACTTGAAAAACCATCTCTGAGCAACCGGTGACTGATAAGTGGGAGAAAAGTTATCTGCTTGCTCAGCAACATATATTTCGCTCTACTTGCTAAGACCTATAAATTATAACAAGTTGCTCTGAAATATACTCAGAGTTGAGTGTGAATTTCATGCTCTTTATTCAGCTCGTAGTAGCAATGAATGAAACTTTCCCCAAAAAGTCTAGCGTTATTTACGTCAAAACGTTATTTACACAATGGGCCCAGCGTGAATGGCTAATTCTGGGCTGCTCCTGTAGGCCAATCAGGTTGTGGATTCTCCTCGTCCAGAAGCCTGATTGGCTGCTCCTGCAGGCCAATCAGGTCACTGATTCACTTCCACCTGGAGCTGGATTGGGTGGCTTCTGTGGACCAATCAGACTGCTGCATTCTGGATCCTATTGTTCTAGGATTCAGCTCAGTACATAACATGCTCCATTACTATTAGAAAAAATAAAATAAAGAGCTCTCGTACCAGAAGCTTCCCATCTCGTGCACTTGTATCTTGCTAGGTTAAAGTTGATTTCGTTTTATGAGTGTGAAGAATATGGCTACTCTGAAGCTGAATCAAGACATTGCTTGAGTGACATAAACCAGAGGCAGGTGATACATTGGGGTGAATGTTCTGAGATTAATGCAATTCATTAAAGTGCACTATGCAATGATCACACTTTTGTTTCTGGTCTATAATGATTGTGGTGGTTTTATGCTATTTAAAAAAAAATGAAGAACCTGAAAATTCAGGCATGGTTGGAAGACACAGGTGAACTAGATCCATTTCAATCTGGCTTCAGGCCAGAAACGATCTTGATTGTCCTGACTGATTACTTTTGTTAGGAAAGAGACACGGAGGAGTGCAAGCCTATTGATTCTCCTCAATATTTTGACATTTTGTATACCATTACCCATGATATCCTCTGCAGATTGGGAGCAGGAGTGACAATGGTGATTCCACTTCTATGCAGTGGACAGCATTGGCAACCCCTAAATGATATTATTTAGAAGTGTTGAAGCCACTGCAGCCTTGCTATTTTCTGTGCCACACACAGAAATACCAAAAGTCTGAGATCAGTGAACTAGATCTGCCGTGTGGGAACACACCATGTGGATTTGGACATCTAAGATTTAACAAGGGATGTAGAAAAGAGTCTTACTCCAGCATTTCCTATGGCCGCAAAACATTGTGATGGCCCAAAGAGTGTACCATCACTGTGATTTGGAAACAATTATTTGCCATAGCCAACTCCATGCCAGTTTATTTTGCACATTTTTTCCCTCCTTGCTTTTGGTATCTGCAAGGACTAAAGGACAGATTGAGTCAAGCTCAGTTGTGGATGATTTTTTTAAACTATAAAGTTTGTATATTCCAAATATTCAGTTAGTTCTTTTTTCTTTTAAATCATACTCAGCTTCAGAGCTTCTCTGTCCCTATTTCTGCTTAGGGCTCCAAGGCTTTTCTTTCGTGTTTTATCAAATTACATACTGAAGCAAGGCCTCCATTTCAGAGACAGATGGATTTAATGTGTATGAAAATAGATGCCTTTTAAAGGAACTAAATTAGTAGTTCCACTTTTCTTCCCCCCTTTTTATTGAAGACAGAGCCGACGATCTCCAAAAGCACAACTTAACAGACATTCGTAAAAAAAGCAAAGGCATAATCCAGCCAAAATTAAGCATGCTTAAGTCCCACTGATTTCAACAAGAGAGATTTGAACATGCAATTAAGTAGCCCATTGAAATCAATGGGAATTAAGAAGGCCTTCATTTTGGTTGTCATAACCCAACTTATTTTCTTACCATCTAGAATATGTAAGAGAACTTCTAACCAGTGCCAGCCATGCCAGTTTCTAATAGCAGTGCAAAAACCTGTTTCCGGTGACACAACAATGATTTGAAAAGTATTTTGAGACTTGATATTTGTATTTACTTTTTGCACATCTGCAGCTAATGGAGTGAAGAACGAGGTTCTTCGCAGGAGATTTCGGAGAACATTTAATGCCTCTCAGTTATAGAGAGCAGTGTGGTTTTCCTCCATGCTCTGTCCAGAAATATCTGCTACTAGTGTGCATGGAAACCAGGAGACACCTTGCATTTGTGTCTGTGCATTATTTTTTAAAAATCTGATCTGTTTCTAAAGTAGCACTGTTCACTCTTACTTTGATATGTAATTGACTCCTGTTTTAAAACAAAGATCTCTGTTCCCTCCATTCACTATAATAGAAGACCAAAAATCAGGTATAACTTTCCCCCTTTGGGCCAAAGTGGATGAAATTTACAGGCACAAGAGCACTTTCAGAGTAGATTAAGCCTGCCAAATTGCAAACAAACTAGTCCAAGGGCCTTTTTTATGGGACAAATATAAGGGATTCACTTTCTTTCCCAATCCTTTATTGGGGAGCAGGAGAGCTGGAATTTGTCACGTTCTTATCTTAAAATAATTAGGTAAGTGGTGTGTACAATTTCAGCACTTTGCAGCTTCATGCTGGCTTTTCCTTCTCGTCGTTGTCCCTGTGAGGCTTACAGGTCTGCAAGACCCTATAATGTGCGCTTTTCTAGTATACTGAAAAGTTCTAGGTTTTGTTTCGTTTTTGTAAAAGCAGAGTAGTGTGGGACTTTTTTAAAACCTCAAATGAAGCATTTAAGTGTTGTTGTATTTTTAATTATCTGCTGCAATCCTTAAAAAAAAAGTTCTTCAGTGCTCTGCAGGTAAGATTTTGGACAGCCTTGCAGACATAGGGAAATATAGAGGTATTATATAGGAAAACAGAGAGCGCAGAAATAGAGAAACAGTATTTTGTGGCCTTGTGGGGTTTTTTTTTTGAGGGGTACTGACATCACACCTTGATTTAGGGGAGAACCCCAAACTGCCACAAATTGCCTTGTTATTCAGCCCCCACATAAAGCCAATGTACACACCTAATATCTGCAAATTCACCCACATAGAAACGGCAAGCTTTTCATACAGACAGGTCCTAAATTTCTTGCAAAATTAAATTCAGTGTCTGGAATACTTAGGATGAATCAAAGAGCTAAACTACACATTAAATAGAAAATCCATGAATTGGATATACTGAAACCCTCCTCCCACCCAATGAAATACAGCTATGGAGGGCTGCCAACTTATTTGGAGTAGTGGGCAGAAGGAGTGCTTAACCCCTTTCCCTCAGCTACATTTCCTTCCAGCTGTTTTCCTCTATGGGAAAACTGGGCTCCAAAGAAATTGGGTGCCTCCTGCCATGGCTTTATTTACATGAAAAAAGAAGATTCAGTTGTGGATCTGCCATACAACTGCTGCCTTGCTATTTGATGGGGAAGAGATGGAGATGGAGATGCCAAAGAGAAAAACAACTATCAGACTTTTAGAAGACATCTGAAGGCAGCCCTATTTAGGCAAGCTTTTAATATTTAATAGACTATTGTATTTTAATATTCTGTTGGAAGCCACCCAGAGTGGCTGGGGAAACCCAGCCAGATGGGCCGGGTATGTATGTATGTATGTATGTATGTATGTATGTATGTATGTATGTATAAATAAATAAATAAAATTAGCATGCAGAAAGCAGTTTCACTTTTCCACAAATTATAAGCAACTTGAGGGCATCTGGAGCCAGCCTTGAAGAATAACAGAAACAATGACTCAGTGCAACGAAATGCTACTATTCCACCCTTCTGTCTTTCAGCTTATTTGTGATCCTAAAGTTAGACTTCGCTGCAACCATAATGCTAGAATGCATGCAGACCTTGCCAACAAACAAAATCCCCCTGAAATTATTGGGATTCTTAGAATCATCTATGGACAATCCACAACCATGTGCCATATAATCTGGGCTACCAGAACTAAATTCAGTAGGAACAGAAGTTTTGGGAAACTGCTTAAGTCCCCCTATACATGATTACAAAAAAGTAAACAAACAACAGAATATTTGATACTTAAACATTTTTGATTTCCCCAAATTGAAAAACATACCAGCATCGGCAACCAGAAGTATAACTGGGATCAGAATATATTTCTCACTGTACTTTAAATTATTCTGAATGAAAAAAGTAAATAAAATGATTTCCAGCTGGGCATAATTGCACTGAAAACCCCATATATATATATATATATATATATATATATATATATATTGGGGGGGGGGTCAGAATAGGGTTTAAAATTTCTTTGTAAAAACCCAAATATTTTATTTTCCAAGCCATACGTTTTGTACTGTGATGTTTCCTGTAGTGCTGAGCATGAGGCTTGAGTGGTAGTTACTGTACAAATACGCAAACAGAAGTTCAAATACCAAAGGCAAGAGATGTACATAAGAGATAACAAGGTAAATATTGGCAAATGTGACCTTTACAGCTATAGCAGAACAGGATCTCAGTAGGAAATAACAGAGGATCACCATGTACTAATTTGGACTTGCTGTTGAACAAGACTTGTTCTTTTAATCCTATATGGTGGTAGCTGCCTCTTCACACTTGACATATTTTACAAGTAGAAGAAGAAGAAGAAGAAGAAGAAGAAGAAGAAGAGTTTGGATTTGATGTCCCGCTTTATCACTACCCAAAGGAGTCTCAAAGTGGCTAACATTCTCCTTTCCCTTCCTCCCCCACAACAAACACCCTGTGAGGTGAGTGGGGCTGAGAGACTTCAAAGAAGTGTGACTAGCCCAAGGTCACCCAGCAGCTGCATGTAGAGGAGCAGAGACGTGAACCCGGTTCGCCAGATTACGAGACTACTGCTCTTAACCACTACACCACACTGGCAAGCCATCTGCACCAAACAACCAGCACATTCACTTAGATTATCCATGTTCTGTGACAAGAAAAGTTGTATTCGGTAAGCTGTGTACGGGGGATGTGCATCATTCCAGGATGTTTCCTGACTCCTAAAGTGACTTGGGGATGGCCTGCATGTTTCTGAGTTGCATCATGCTGTTAACAAGGTGTTATAAGAATTTAAGGTCTCAAATATACAAATTAAAGGTTCATAAATTTACAAGGCAAACACATACATAAGTATGTAAACCACGTGTTTTGAAATAGTACAGGAGAACAAGCCCGAAACCATTTTGACTCTCCCAAATTGACCTCAAATGTTTCTCTGCAAGGAGGAAGGAAATGGGAAAGTCTCTCTATTGTCTTTTGCTTACCTGTCTTTAGGGCATCTTTGTGTATGAATAGGGTGAGCCTGTGACCTGGATTCAGGAATTAAAGTATTTGCCAACAAAAAGGAATGGCCAGGCTGCCCAAGTAAGCAATCACTGGCCATTGTCAGGTATCCTCTCAGACAGGATTTCTGCTGTAGACTGCCTCCTTCTGTGATGTATATATGGTGTTTTTTGGGGTGGTCTTGAGCTACAGGGTAGGCAATTTCAAAAGTCTTTATAAGGGCTTGCGCACCATTGTTCTGGGTCCCTCCTCCCTCCTGCATGTAGTGAATGAGGACCCTGTTGCAACAGTTCAATAAATATCAGGCTTACTAGCTGCTTTGCTTCTCAATATTCTCTGGTTGGCCTCTGTTATTTTCTCCTGCCAATAGGGAACCCACTTAAGGACTCTATAGGGGCTCTTGGATACCCCATAAAGGAAAAGGAGCAGCTTTTGTTGACATCAAAGATGTCTTGAGTTACTCTGTGCTTTGACTGCCCAAGAAATGCAGACCTTTCCCTCCTGCTCTCTGCTGAGACACAAAACCAGGCTGACTGGGAAAGCACCCAGAATTCAAGAGAGAAAGGGTAATAGGTACAATCTTTAATTTTAATGGACAGGTCTACCTTTCCACCACAGTAAATAATTTCCACAGCAACAGTGATTTGGGGAATGAATTAAAAACTGCTAGTTTTCCGCGTGGATCCATGCTTCCTTTTTACAAATCAATGAGGAGATCTCTATTGTACCCCCCAAAAATATTTGAAGGGAGCAGAAATGCACCCCTCCACACCAATGAGTAACAGAGCCAGTGTGGTGTAGTGGTTAGAGCAGGGTTTCCCAAACTTGGGTCTCCAGCTGTTCTCTGGCCACTGGTCCTGCTAGCTAGGGATGGTGGGAGTTGCAGTCCAAAATGACCGCTCCCACATCAAATGGGGGGCGCCTTTTGTGTGGTCGCGTGCAGCCCCCCGGATCCCAGTGCAACTCCTGGTAGTTCAGGCTGGCTTCATCCTCCCCAGGCTGGATACCTGGAGGTCTCCGCCTACCTCAGCCAATTGCCCCATCCTGCCTGGGGAGGGGTTGCCAGGGGATTGGCCAGGTAAGGGGAGTGGGACACCTTGGGTTAGAGCGTTCGACAGGGAGGCCAGTGTTTGTCTTCCTAACACTGCAGCCCTGCTTAGCTTGAAATAGTGAATCTAAATCTAACACTGGACAACAGTTGAAGAAATAAATAATCTGAAGGTATTGTGAGTGGAAAAAACAGAATGTAGGTGCCAACTTGAATGAAATATTGGGTGGGGGAGGAATGCCCTGCCCAGCAAAATTGATCACATGATGTAGTGCACACACAGCATTTGAATGGCAATGCCCATCAACTCTGCCCCACCCCACCCCCTCAAATATTTAATGGGGGGAGGGGAAAGATCCTGCAGCCCCTAGGAGTTGGCTCCTATGTAGAATACAGAATCTAAGATATAATCTGACTTTTGTTACATCATACAGTTTAATTTCATTGCTATGCTAAGCAAGACAATGAAACAATGAAACGTAAACCTTGATAACTCTCTCCATCCACAAGCATCAGAAGAAAAGAATCCCTTCTCTTCTCTCTTTGGAAAATGGGAAAAGGCATTAGTGTGTTTATGGTATGTATATCCTACTCAGTTTGGTTAACAAAGCAGAAGGGATCACGCTGTACTTAAAACTGAAAATGATACTATAAGGAAGGCAAATCTTTCGCTAGGAGAAATCTCAAGTCCAGACATTTGATCCTCTTTGTTTACAGACTCTACTAAAAATGCTCAGAAAGTTCCCATTCAGAGCTGGTCTCCATGGTGTGTCCAGTACAGAACCAAACAAAATCCAGAGTGAATAAGTCAATTTTGTTGCAACTGGACACTCAAATCAATGCATTTGTTAAAGTCATGGAACAATTCCTACAATGGGTTCTTTGGCATCCAGTAACAAAACCTATTTAATGTTTATATGTACTGTATATAAAACAAATTGAAGGAAATATTGATGGAAACAGTGAATTTTCAAGCTAGTTTAGCACTTCTTATGCCAAACTTTAGCGGGCTCTGAAGGAAACAGTTCTCTTCTTCCAAAGCCTTAATGACAATTCAAGGAATGCAATAGGGGGACAAATGTCTTTGTGTGGCATTAATAGTCATAGCAAATACAAATGAGAAAAAAAGACATTAAAATGCTACTCTGACTTTCTTTATTAAATGTTAATGAAAATGATTCAGAAACAGTGAACGGAGGGAACTAGTCCAGTATGTGGATGGAAATGTACACCCTTGGGCAAATTAATTGAAACAAAGCATGTTTTCTATCTTACTCGTAATCCTGTACTCAAAACAAACACGAAAAGTCAGTTGATCATTATGGTGTCAGAAGCCTGCAGCCAATAGAAAGAATGATGCGATCGCCACAATATATTGAGGTTCTATGAAAGAGAGTTATTCCAGAGCTGGAAAAGAGGTGTCCTGACAGTACTGGGATATTGCAGCAGGACCTAGCCCTCTGTCACACATCGAAAGTGGTGAAGAAATTCATGACAGAGCGGCAAATACAGGTACTTGATTGGCCAGGAAATTCCTTGGACGTAAATCCCATTGACAATTTGTGGGCTATATGCCTCTGTGCTGTAAAGCAGTGTTTCCCAACCGTGTGCCTCCAGCTGTTTTTGAACTACAACTCCCATAATCCCTGACTAGCAAGACCAGTAGCAAGGGATGATGGGAATTGTAGTCCAAAAACAGCTGGAGGCACAAGGTTGGGAAACACTGCTGTAGACTGTACAACTATGGAGAAACTCATTCAGGCGCTGATTCAAGTGTGGTCCAAGGATCCGAAAATCAACAGTGACTGTTCGAAACTAGTAGACTCCATGCCAAACCGTGTTCAAATGCTGCTTAAAAATAGTGGAGGTCATATCTGTTACCAATGTACTTATATGTGAGTTTTGTACATGTGAGTTTTGTACAATAAACTACAATGTTTGCTTCAATTAATTTGTACAAGGGTATAGGTTGTTAACTAATTGTTTGAAACAGACATATATATTACAAATCAGAGTGGGTAGAATGAAACTTACTTAGAATGGAATGGCAATTGATATTTCCCCCCATTGCTGAAGAACTACCGTAATCAATTATAAAGCTAGGTTCTATTATTATTCTAATCTTATAATTGTACAATTATGTGTTACTGGTATTGCTGTATCGTGGGAGAGCAGAGATTTGGACCCCCTTATTATTATTTTGGTGCAATGTTCATTATAAACAGTCATGGGTTTGGGTGATTTTTGTATGCATTTTCAAAAGTCTTTTTCTAAGATTCTTTTCTTTTAAAATCGAACAACAACAAGCAGAATGCATGTAGCAGATGGAAAGGGAGCAGCAACCTATACTTCTCCTCACCATCTGGTGGCCATTTTGTTAATAAAACTCCCAGTTTTTAATACTTCCATGGCATCAGCTGTGGATGTGATCCAGTGATGCTTTCTTAGCACGTCAAGATATTAAAATATCATTACACTGGGAAAAGGACAGAGAGTTCTGGCATTGTTCTTGCATGATATGGGCCGCAAGCCATGCCCATTTGTCATTACTTTGTGCTGGTGTCAGGCACCTACATGTCAGGAAGCATGTCTCTGGTTTGTTCCCCTCAGGCAAGCACCATTTTGTTTATTGTTCATCCTGCTCTTTATTTAGAGTAATGGAGTTCTCGTACTTCACCTTGGCAGCAGTAGAACTCTGCCTCTTCAAGTGAATTTAGGATCCCAGCCAATAACTCAGAAAGGCAACGTAAGCCCATGGAACAGCATCTCCTGAGCAGCTTTCAGTAATCCGGTGGATTTCAGCTAATTGCTGTTCAGTTCTGATACCACAGAATTTGTACATTTCAAATTTACCTCAGAAGCCATGCATTCAGGCAGTGCTATTTTTCTAGAAAAAGAGGTGTGGGAACTCACCATGAATGCCTCCCTTGTTCTTTTATCCAGTCATACCTCTTGTTACATTTGCTTCAGGTTAAATCTTTTCAGGTTGCGTTCCGCTGCAACCCGGAAGTAACAGAACAGGTTACTTCTGGGTTTTGCTGCTTGCGCCTGCGCAGACGTTCAAAATGACATCCCTCGCATGCGCAGAAGCGGTGAATCGTGACCCGCATACGCGCAGATGTGGGTTGCGTTCTGCTCAGGTTGCGAATGGGGCTCCGGAACGAGTCCTGTTCGCAACCAGGGGTACCACTGTATAGTGGTACGTCAGGTTACAGACGCTTCAGGTTACAAACTCCGCTAACCCAGAAATAGTACCTCAGGTTAAGAACTTTGCTTCAAGATGAGAACAGAAATTGCGCGGCGGTGGCAGCAGAAGGCCCCATTAGCTAAAGTGGTACCTCAGGTTAAGAACAGTTTCAGGTTTCAAGAATGGACCTCCAGAATGCATTAAGTTCTTAACCCGAGGTTCCACTGTAATGGTAATGGTGCCCACCTGAGCGATGCCAGAACAGTTTTCCCCAGCTGAAAAAATGCCCTGCATTCAGGGCAGTGTGTGTTGTGGACCATAGCTTGGTGGCAGGCTTTGCATGCTTCCAGGTTCAATTCCTGGGATCTCCAGACGGGGCTGAGTATGGAATCATAGAACTGTAGAGTTGGAAGGGACCTGAGGAATCATCTAGTCCAGCCCTCTGCAAAGCAGGAACATACAGCGATCGAACCTGCAACCTTGGCGTTATCAGTACCTCACTCCAACCAACTGAGCGATCTGGGCATGAGGTCTGAAACCCTGGAGAATCCTTCTGATTTCTTGGCCAATGCACCTATAGCACAGGACATAGCAATGACCAGGAGCGTTTGAACATGGGCACCTTACATGTCACTGTTTTGAAAGGGGTGTGTGTGATCTCACTAAGTGCTTAAAAGGTCACTATAATTGCTTTTGGGAATTCCTTTGGGGAATTATAGGGACGGAACTACCCAAACTGTCTAGAAATTTATTCATGTATGCAACTATAGTGGCCAGAATGTTACTTGCCCAAAAATGGAAAGAAGAAGAAGTCCCAGCAAAAGAAGAATGGACACAAAAACTTATGGAATTTGCAGAAATGGCGAAACTTACTGGAAAAATAAGAAATCAAGAGAACAATTTTTTAATAAAAGAATGGAAATGGTTTATTAAATATTTACAAATAAACTGTAAACAAATAAGAGCATTGGCAGGATTATTGTAATAACCTTCAGTTTTAAAAGAGTATATATTTAAAGTAGATGAATAAATGAACAAATTAAGTTAATTTGGATATGGCAAAAATATTAAAAGTAATTTTCAGGAACCGCAGGAAGCAGGGAAGGAAGTCAAGTTTTGAAATGTTAAAATGATTGTACAATTATTGCAATGTATACAATTGAAAATCATAAATAAAATAATTAAAAGATCACTAGAAATAAACATACTGACAACTCAGTATATGAAGCTTGCCTCATACTAGATTTCAGTGCATAGCAAGCCGAACCATGTATGGAAAAGAAGATTGGTGGCATTTTTACCAATCTACAGGAGCCCTTTGTGCACTGATGAAACATTGCTAAAAAGGAGAATTTGATGCAACTGCAGCTATGATTGTTTTGACACCAAGACTATAGTGGTTTCTTGCTATTGCTGAAGAGTGTATGAGTGCATCAGTAAATCACTGGACAGAAAGAATCCCTCATGTGTTCACATTTAAAGGTAGGGTGGTTTGTTTTTTTGCAATGATTTATTCATGGACATGTACACATAGTTAAGAGACAAAAATCAAAGATTCAAATGAAATGAAGGAATGGAAAGCTTCAGCAAACTGTGCATGTTTCATGTTCAGAACTAATTGTAGGAATGATCCTAGTTGAACCAGAATTCAGGACGAGTGGAATATGGGGCAATGCAAATCAGAGGAACCACAAAGGAATGCAATAGGGGAAAGTCTTTCCTTTCTAGGAACAGCTCCTCAGCTTTGGAACGTATGCTGCCTTGAGGTCACTTTAAATGTATTTCTCTCACTGTCTGGCACCAACCTTCCTGCAGCTTCCATGAAGGATGTAGGAGGAGGCTGCTGGCAGGTTGGCCACCTGTTCCTTCGTGGTGTTTTCTCTTGTATCATCCCTGAATTGGCCCATTTGCTTCTCTCTCTCTCTTACCATGCATATTGCTTTTCTGGGATCCTGCTCAGTCTTGTGCTACCGTGTCTTTTCTTCTAACAGATAAAGATAACCAGGTGACAGCAAAAATGACACAACTTTTAGCAGGGACAATGAGAATAAGATCTATTATATGATTAGCTTTCTAATATTGCTCCGCTGCTGTTGTTTTAATCAAAAGAAAGCCTATAGGTTCACATGTTTTATCTGTGGCTAAAGGACCATGTATCTGTTCTGTCATTTGTATTGGTTGTAAACCTCTTGAATGTATTTTGTAGCAGCTAAGGAAGCATTTAGTTTTATCCTCCGTGTATTTTATTTTATTGCTATGGCTAGTAGCTAAGGCAAATAAAGTTTCTAGCTATCCTCCTCCCATGAATTGACATATTAATAGAGGATGAGGCCATCAATGGCTTCTTCCTGTGTTGGCCGTGCAGTCTCTCCAGTGTCAGAGGAAGTAGGGTGAGGACCACAAGTGAGGAGTGTGATGTTGTACTCAAGCTTTAATTGCAGACTTGGTTGGCCACTGTGAGACTTGTGTGGTGGTCTTTATGGGTCTTTGACCTGATCCACAGGACTCTTCTTATGCCCTGGTATACTTAGACCTTTTCTCTTCCTACCTGCATGAATTTGTCTTCTCATCCAGATGTTCTGATCCATGTAGGGCTTCTTGCTGGATAGAAACAATTGCTCAAGGAAGATATCCAAATCCAAACCTTTCTCTAAAACTAGGGAAACAGGAACCTATTCTGCTGAGTTTTGTAAACTGAACATGTATGTATTTTCCTGCTCTTAATTTGTCCTTGATATTGATCTCCATGCTGTTGCCATTTTTTAAAACACAACATGGAGCTCTTAACATATTGCAAATGCCTTTTCTCTGATTCACAAAGGTTAGATTCCACCCAGGCATAGTTTCAAATCCCCCGGGTTGACCTAAGAATGTTCAAAGTTCTTTGCCCTTCGTCATTCTATAAGGCTGAATAGGAATAATAATAATAAGGTCGGAAGGAATTTACACAACACTTACTCCTAGAGGATGGTTCTGAATGGTCACGCGTGCATTTCAGAAGCACATCGGAGCCAAAATATCTGCAGATCATTAAGTAATATGAGTGTTGCTTGGAAGAGAGGAGGTACAACAATATTATGGGTGTATCAATTTAGCCTCCATGGTTCTATTATTGCTTACAAAACTATTCAGGATGTAGTAGACCATATCACAGATTAAGTCATGGAGAGTTGAAGATTCCTGGTTTTATTTTTATACTAGCAGTATTATTTGGCATTCTCATAGCAAGTCCTTTAGAACATTCCACAATCCCTTGTTCAAGTTGCTGAGCAGCACACATGACTTGGTTAGTTTAGTACAGGAATTTACCCTCTTGTCCACAAGAACTTTAAAAAGTGTCTGGACCCATAATGGTGGTGGCCTTGATGAGGGTATTGAACATGGTGTCTTCTCAATCAGCATCTGGAATACGCCATGCTGGCTACTCCTGTAAGGTACAGTTGGACAATATCAATAGTGCAATTCCAGTAAGAATATTAGAGTTTATTTCTATATTTTTGGAGGATACCAGACCCTCCAAGTGTCCCTATTTTCCAGGGACAGTCCCAGATTTACAGAAGCCATTCCAATTTCTTATCTGACCTCGGAATGCCCCGCTTTTCCTTAGGATGTTCCTATTTTCAGCGGAGAAATGTTGGAGGGTTCCAACCCCAGAGCAGAGACTTTGCCCTGCCCTTGACCACAGCAGAGCCCAACACAGCCCAGAGACAGCAACAGCTCTCCGTTGAATGAACATATATATGATGGTAAACCTGGATTCAATCTAGGCCAGAAGTTTGCAGGATTATAATGGCCCAAAGTCACAGAAAAAGTAAATAAATAAGTGCAGCAATAGAAGCCATTGCTTCTGTACTTACAACAATTTGCCCGAGACATAGAGGTGATGGTCTAGTGTGCTCATTGTGTCCTGCCATTGTCTCCAATATAAATATTTTTGCAGTTGTTTGTAGTGCTTTTCATTTTGCCATGGAAAAGCGAGGAGGGGGAAAGGCCTACTGTATAGTGTACATGACAAGTAACACACACTTTCCCTGCATCATGTACAATGCCTAGAGCACTTTCAGAACGACTGTTGCAGCCGTCTCTTCACATAACAGGTTATTTCCTCATGCAGCCCTTTAGGAGAAGAGAGGGAGGATGTCTGTAGTTGTTCCCAGCTTTCTGTGAGAAGAGAAATTGAGAGTAGACCAGAATCTATTGCAGCTACACTTGGGAAACTGGAGTGAGGAAGCTCCCCTCTTCTGCCACAGTAAGTCACCCTAACAGCCTCGCCTTTTTTCAATGCTTGATCACGGCTGTTGCTGAGAGGCAAGTTGTCCCAGAGAAACCAATATTAGATCATGTGTGCATTGCTAACTTTTGCAGTGTACCACATGTCTTGCAATTCTGGGCTTTCCCAAATCTTACAAATTATATGGAAACTCTCTAAGTCCCCCCCACAAAAAATGTAATTATATCTCTGTTTGTTGTGGCAACAAGCTAGACGTTGTGTTTCAGTGTACAGGAAAGGCATTGATATTGAAAGGCAGAAGGCAAGAAGTATGTCCAGGTATGTCTTTTATTTTAAAAACAATCTTAGAACATGTGGATTTTTTCAAATGTGCTGTTTTTAAATATACATAGTTGGCTCCCCTCATTCCCCCTTCTGTATGGTCCCCCTTTTTCAGCAAGAATAATATTTATTCCTTGATAGACTATTGGGCCATATCTATTTCCTAACTTCAGTCTGTAGGCAGGGAATTACATGTTTGAATATTTCTCAATATTAACTCTTACCCCGTGCTTCACAACAGTTACCATTTACATTTTAATTCAATTACTTCTCGGATCCAGAGCTGGTTTTTTTCTTTTCTTTAGAAAGTGCCAATATTGGGGCAGCTAGTTGAGGAATCCAAAGCAGCTAGACAGGAGCAGATGAGCACCCATCAGTTTTAAGTGATAAATCTTTCTTTTCCCTTGGTGAGGAGCCCTCCCCTCTTTGGTAGATTCCCCCCCCCCCCAAATTGGCAGTACATATTCTATCTCTAAAGCAGTTTTTTCCAAACTTTATTAGGAGACCCACCAATGGAATTTTGGCTTGGCAATGCTTTCACCAGATGACTGTTCACCATCACTCATAATTTATGCCCCCTTTTTTTCGATATAGCTGCAGTGGGAAGGGTAAAGAGATTCATAAAATTGGATAAATTAACTTCCTTTTTGTCATGGGGCATTGAAATTTCTGATAAATGCATTTTCTGAGCTCCTTTATGTAACAAGATGGAAATATTAATAACAGACTTAACCAGAATTAGGTTAAGTGCCAGCATTTGCTAGCCAGCCCACATTCTGAATGGGCCAGGAATGATATGGAGAACATATGCCATATATAACTCTAGAGCAGGCTTTCCCATACTTGGATCTCCAGATGTTTTGGAGGTACAACGCCCATCATCCCTAGCTATCAGGACTAGTGGTCAGGGATGATGGGAACGGTAGTCCAAAAACAGCTGGAGACCCAAGTTTGGGAAACCCTGCTCTAGTGAGGTCTGTCAAGAAGCAAAGAATGGCCCAAAGAGTGCCATTTCCATTCTGCATTGTCCTTTCTCGATGCTGCAGCAGGGCACCCTGGCCATGGGAGGGCTGGCCATTTGCAGACCCACCCAAGCTGTGGTCACCCCAGCTTCTACTTTTTTCCCCTTGGCTTTTCAAAAATATTTATTGGTGCAAATGCATGCCACTCAGAATCTGAGCTTCTGGAAAAACCACTTGTTCTTGCCTGTCTTGTATCTCTCCTCAAATTTCACTTTGGCCTCCCGCCAGGCTTTACGTTTCAGTGCAGGGTCCCTAAAGACATCCTTGTTGACAACGGTCTTGTCAAGGGGAATATCAATCGAGTACCTGGTAGACATCAAGTGGTTGTAATTGTAGACCTTGACAAAGGACTTGATCTTGGAACGTTTGGCAATCTTCTTCTTGCCCATGCTTGCTGTCACTTTGTGCGGGTAGTGATCAATACCAGCCACCAAAGTGTGGCTGTAGGGTGATCAGAGGTGCCATCATCAATATTCTTAACAATAACAGCTTTGCGTCCAGAGCAATGCCCAGCGAGGACAAGGACGACTTTCCCTGGTTTCATAAACTTGCCCATCTTGGAGCTGTGGCAGCGATGGCACCCACACCGCCACAGCTGCTATTTTTGAGAGCCCCACGGTAGCAGTGGCAAGAGGAGGAAGCTGTGGCAGCCAGGGTGGCCCTGGTTTGGCTCACATCATAGGGCAGAAAGCACAGCTCCATTCTGCTCCTCATGCCAAGAAGCTGGAGAAACTGTACCTAGCCCAGAACTGCGATCCGTTTGGCGCTCAGCCTCCTCCGACCCCTCAGTATTGGGGTGTATGTGTGCTGAGCTCACTGCAAGACAACATCAAGGGCGCTGAAGACACCTCAGCCCTAAGGAGTCGGCGCCTATCTCCCTTGCCACTGCTAACTGACAATACTTACCTCTCCAAATCCCACTTACTTATGGACGTCAATAATCTGGTTGCATCAAGGGAAAAGTGTATTCAACATTTCCTGCGGTCAGTGCTTTATTCTGTGTTGTAGGAGGTGGGAGATAAACCTCCATTAAAAACAGGGGAACGTCAAAGGCAGAGTAGAGGAGCGCGAACCCTCAGAAGTATATAGTCACTAACTAGATGACTAAGTAGCTTTTCAAAGATTTCCTCTCCTGCTTTTTGGAAAACCATAAAAAATGTCATTGTGGTTAGGCTGCCTCAGAACCCAATCAAAAAATAAAAGCAATTACTTTCTCATTCAGCCTCTGTGTTGCTCTAGCAGCTGCAGACAAATATATAGCACAGACAGGAGGGGTTGTTTCGTGGCCGGGGGGTGAGGTGGGGGGTTGACCATTCACTGTCCAGACGTTCTATATTTGGATGAGATTTGCTTTCCATCTTGGCTTTCTGACTGTATTGAACAAGCTTCCTGAATGTTCCTGGGGGGGGGGGGGGGGGGTGGATTATGCTTCCACTAACAGCCGTAAATGTGGGAAAACATAATAAGTTTTTTTTTTGTTTAAAAGTAAAGATAATCTTAAAAGACAAGCAATAATGGAGAACGAACCACAAAAGAAACCAGGCCTGTCCAAAACCACAAGGGGCGAGCATGGCAAATTAATATTTGGATAGACTTGGGTAGCTAATTTGTAAATGCTACCCTTAGGGTTTGGAAAGTTCACTGCAGCTGTATGCTCACTTCAGCCACCAAACACCAATCGTACAGGCAAGTTTCTTTCCCATAATACGAATGAAACAATGGCCCATTTTAAAATGGAAAACGGGAACAAGGAATAAAGAACCATCAAGATACGTGCCCAAATTTCCTCAGGGATGTCTGGACCCAGACTGGAGGTTTGGCCTTGATAACTGAACTGAATGCCAACAACAAAGAACTCTTTCAGTTTGCAGCCAAACTCTTGTGGTGGCCACATTTATCTTCGTGTGCGGTGGTTATACTACACTTCCCATCATGCCACATGAATACCTAATCATGGTCTGATTGTAGGAGCCCTTCAATTAGATGCTCGAATATCCAATAAATTAAACAGAACTTGTGGAACAATTTTTTTTTAAGAACCTAAGAACAGTCATGAGCATTAAGGCTTGTGAGCACCAGCTGTTTTTCATGAGATGTGCCCCTCAGCATACTTCAAATTTCTAGCAAACATCGTGCCCTATCTTAGAGTCCATTCTAAACCCACACTCCACATTTGTGTAGGTTTTTATGTGACAGTATATTGTAAAAGAGGTGTTAATCTTCTCATCATGCCTCATGAAGTCTACATAGGCATCCTTGATTCATTGATTGGCTTAAGGGATTAACCGTTTCCTATGTAGCATCTCAAATGTCCCTCACCCCAGCCATTTACCTACCACTCTTGTCATCTTTAAGGGATGCGGGTGGTGCTGTGGGTTAAACCACAGAGCATAGGACTTGCCGATCAGAAGGTAGGTGGTTTGAATCCCCACGACGGGGTGAGCTCCCGTTGCTCGGTCCCTGCTCCTGCCAACCTAGCAGTTTGAAAGCACATCAAAGTGCAAGTAGATAAATAGGTACCGCTCCGGCGGGAAGGTAAATGGCGTTTCTGTGCAGTGCTCTGGTTCGCCAGAAGCGGCTTAGTCATGTTGGCCACATGACACGGAAGCTGTACCCCGGCTCCCTTGGCCAATAAAGCGAGATAAGTGCCACAACCCCAGAGTCGGTCACGACCTAATGGTCAGGGGTCCCTTTACCTTTACCTTGTCATCTTTATTCAACATTTTAAGGTACAGATCAGTTTGATTGTTTATTTACTGTTTCATTGTTGCCACAATGAAATTGCATTGTCATTCCAGGAGGGGCTTGCCCCCCCTCCCAGCAGTGCAGCCATTGAGTTCAAAGCACCTCTCCCAGCCAGCCTTCCCAAGATGGATCCAATTCTTTCTTCTTCTTCTTCCTAGATCACCCTGCTAAAATCTCTCTTTTCCTGTCACTTCACACCCAGTTTCCTTGGCAACCTTCCCAATCCCTAGTCTCTGTTCACACCTCAGGCCAAGTGGGGAGGACAGTTCTCTTGTGTTGCCAATGGCCCTCAAGGGCCCTGTATTGTTTCTTAATGGCCCTTGCTTAGCCAGGTTGCCTTGCTTAGGTTAGCCCAGAACTCCCACTGCAGCTTGTATTTCTCCCTTAATGCCCCAAATCATCAAAATCCTACCATTTATTAATTTCTAGGGTTTTGGTGGTTCCCTCCCAAATCTATAACAATACGATGGGAATAGAAGCTGGAGGACTAGCGGATGTAATCACTATTGCGAACTGGCATGTGATGACAGAGAAAGTAATGCACATCGCTACTGCTTGAAAGGGAAATAGTATTATCAGATCTTGCTTTTAATGTAGCAATGAAAGGCTGAACATATGCAGAAGGTCACTGCATGCTTCAGATAGCTTGGAGATTTGAGACCTTGCTGACAGAAAACAGCAACAGCAGACGATCTCATTAATTTACCTTTACCGTTTTGTTGTTGCTGTACCAATATAATAAGAGGGACACCCACCTTGCCAGTAGTACCACAGTAGTTTGGAAAGGGTCTAGGGGTATTCGTAGACCTCAAGCAAGCAGCAGCAAAAGTTTTTAAAAAGATAATGTTATTCTAGGCTGCATCAACAGAAGCATAGTGTCCCAACTAAGGGAAGTAACCATCCTGCTCTATTCTGCCTTGGTCAGACCACACCTGGAACACTGTGTCCAGTTCTGGGCACCACAATTTCAGAAGGATATGGAGAAGCTGGAATGTGTGCAGAGGAGTTTGACTGAGATGATAAAGGGTCTGGAGACCAAGCCATGAACCTTTAGGGTCCCTTCCAACTCTGCAATTCTACTACAGTGGTACCTTGTGTTAAGAACTTAATTCATTCTGGAGGTCTGTTCTGAACCTGAAACTGTTCTTAACCTGAGGTACTACTTTAGCTAATGGGGCCTAGCGCTGCCGCCGCGCCACCACAGTGCGATTTCTGTTCTCATCCTGAAGCAAAGTTCTTAACCTGAGGTATTATTTCTGGGATAGCGGAGTCTGTAACCTGAAGGATCTGTAACCTGAAGCATCTGTAACCCGAGGTTCCACTGTACGATTCTATGAAATAAAGGAAATAGTTTTAAAAGCACACACCAAGATAATGCTTAGGCTTGATTCTGTCAAGCTTTGCACTGGATTTTTCCCCCAGTGTCACACACATCACTCTGCAAGAAAGCTCCTCCCCCCCTTTTGGCTGGGGATGCTGAGCAAATGACACAGTGGGGTTTTTGCTTTCAATCCTATCTCACTAGAGCAGATGAATGGGCAATATGCCTTGCCGGAGTCCTGAGAGATATTATTTAAATCCCTAAAGTATCAGCTTCCGCTTTTGTCATTTCTTCTTCCTTTATTGCTGTTGTTGTCATATTCTAGTGAGGCCTTTTTTTTAATAACATGAATGTAACATCACTTTCTTAAATTGAAATTAGTTTTCTTATATTGATTGCAGTAGTCATCTGCTAGAATGGAATGTCATTGGTTATATAGGGATACTTTTAATCATTCTTCACATCAGCTTAACTAAATCCAATCGATTCTTATTTTTTACTTTTGTTGATTCACAACTTGTGCGAATTTAACTTGCACTAATTCAACTTTATGCACATCACCGAAAGGAGGGGGGACAGGTGTCCAGGATAACAAATTTGGCAATCCCATCCATGACTGGAGGGCTATGTTTATACACAATATTGGCTTGATGTGCTCACCCCAAAACATAAACCCTGCAGAAGATGAAAGCTGACTTTATTTGGTACTGGTAAGTCCACTCACCCTCATTGGTGGGCGGTGTTGTGGCCAGGCCCCGGATAACGCAAGTGATCTGGCAAATTGCAGGCTGGAATGCCTGGTTGCCAGCTATTGGCCAATGCCGGCAGCCCTTGGATGGGCGTTCCCCTGGCAGCGGGCAAAACCAGCCAATGGGGATGCTTGGGCCTTCTGCCAAGGGTCGTTAAACTGCAGCCTGCCCGGCAGACTTTCCTGCCTTTTCCTGGTAATGTAAAGAGATGCCACCAAGACAATAATGGATGGGCAATAATGGATGTGGGGTACTGTTTGTCCATCTATTATTAATCAAATTTATGGCATTTGCTAAATCTTCAAATGCATTTAGGACTGTGAATGAAATGTGAAGTCTAGTAGTATTTTTTCTAAGGACTTTCACTGAGTTATGATCCCTGGATAAACTCCACACAAAAGGTAATATTCTGCCTATGGTAAATGTATTTTATCTTACACTCCATAGAAAAGCCACCTTTTCATATGTTTTCACTTTTGTGTATTTCGTTACTTTTACCAATTTATTTTTAGAAAGAACTTTAGCTATTAATGTTTAATGCCAATGAAAGGAAAACAAAGAACTGGGAGACTGCATTAAAGTGATACCATGTAATCCCCACTGCAGGGATCTTTAGAAATGTGGAAACGCAGTATACACAACCTGCCATTTTTCACACAGGGAATTTTCACCCAGTAGTTGAAGATATTTACGTGGATACCCATCAAAACAGGTACAACCCCAATTTCATACAGGAGAGAATGGGGGTGGGGGGTTATTATGCAAATTGCTAACAACCAGTGACCATGTTATATCTAAGATTCAGCCAAGCCACTCCTGAGCCAACGCTAAATGAAACATCTTCTTTCAATGTAACGAAAGGTTCAGCGATATTCTGAAGCTTTCCAGTATTCTCGAGCCAAAGTGAGAAGTACCTTCCTACCCTCCCTCGGCCTCGCTGATGTGGTCCAAAGGAAAGCAAAGCAATATGTTTGGGACCAGCTTGGTTGAAGGAGTTGCCGTAAGGAGGTGTATATAATGCCGTCCAACCGTCTTAGGGCCTCCACTTTGGATTTCTGTAGGGTTTACTTCTTAGCCTTTTCTTCTCCTGAAGAGATCTTGCAAGGCAGCGGGAACGGACTTTTTTTCGGGTTTTACTTCCAAAGCCTTTCTTACAAGTGAGTATAGCAACAAGGCAGCAGAGGTCTAGGTTCCTTCTCCTAGAGGGGCCACTTTTCCAGGTTATCAAGCCCCATCTGCCCCTCACATCCCTCTACAGCACATGCAGGAACCACCTTCTTGACCATTGGACCCACTGTTGGTCTTGTCCACTCAATCCACTGCAGGGGTGGCCAACTCCCAAGAGACTGTGATCTACTCACAGAATTAGAAACTGGCAGTGTTCTACCCCTGTTTCTTGGGGGGTTCAGGTCAAAGTAGTTGAGCTTTTTTGAGGGAGGAGGGTAGCCATGTTTTTTTTGGGGGGGAGGGGGTTGGGGGAGGAAGAGGAACAGCCACTCACCAGTAGACCAACAGATCACTGAGGAAGCAAACAGCCTCACTGAGTAAACTCCATCTTTCGTTCTGCAAATCATTTAACAATGGAGGCCAGGGCAAGGGGGTGGGGCAGGCTTCTAATTTACCAGTGCTGAGGAGAGGGAGCCAGGGATTGACCGCAATCTACCAAAACCTCCAGGGGATCTACCAGTAGATCGCGATCGACCTGTTGGACATCCCTGCACTAGAGCATGCCTACACATGCAGGAGAAGTCCTTAACTCACTGAGGTTTTGAGACTTATTGGCTACCCTCACATGGTTTAGCTGGTCGATTAAAGTTGTTTCCCAGGGTGTGGCCACTGTCGCATGCTGACAGCTGCTAGGAGCCACAGGTGACAGCTGAGTACAGGGTGGGGACCAATGGTGGACAAACTACCCCAGAAGAAGCAGGGTGTGTCCTCCAACAGAGGTATTACCCCCTCCCCTAATTAGTCAAAATGAGGTTACAATTTCTGAGCTTTCAACGGAGGGTGGTAGGTGTGTGGAGTCCTATAAGGGTAGAATCTGAACTAAAACGTTAAACAAAATATTATCTGGTTGGTGTAGAGAAAGCAGGGGCCTGAGCAGTTTTCTACTTTCCCATAAAAACCCACTCTTTAGCTTTAAATCGGAGCAAATGGGAACCTAGAGAAAACCCGAATTGCCATTTGCTCTGATTGAGCACTAAAGAGTGGTTTTCTCTGGGGGAAAGCAGTGGGACAAGAGAAAGGGTGCATAAACCCTCAGTCCCATTGAACTTTTGAACAGATATGCATATCATTATGGTGTTAACATCCCTTCATGGGAGGTAGCCAGCTTTAAAAGAATTAAAAAAAAAGAAAAAAGCCCAAGAACTTCAGGAGCTCCATACTAAAGGATCTTGGCATAACTCCAGTCTTTCTTACAGCCCCAGGGTAGGACCTATATAAAATGAGAACGATGTATACAAGTTTCTGGTATATAGTGAAACCGCCAAAGTTTGGCGCCCGGCCAGTTTCAGATAAAAGAAAAGGGGGTAAGAAAATTCTTTGAAGTTACACTTTCGTAAGATATGTTATTTTTATTTTTTAAATAGGAGCAAACTAGTCTTGTCTGGTAAATTGTGTGCTTGTGTTCAGAAGTGGAGAAAACGGCTATGGAAAATTCACAAGGAATCCTTGAATTTAAGCATGAAACTAGTGTGCCCGATTTAGATGGATGAGCCATTAGCTCCCCCTCAGCCTAATCAACTTCATTAGGTTGTTTTGGGGGATAAAATGGAATGGCTGCATGTGTGCTGCCCTGAGAACATTGAAGCAAGGGGAAGGATCATTGGCAAAACATGGATATTTGCCATTGGTTTGAAATGCTATTAGTTTCAGAGGTTGAGCTTTCTTCAGAATGACCACAGAAGAGGGAAAAGGTCAAATTCTCTTCTCCACTTGCTGCAATCCCAATCAGCCCCAACTCTGGTGGAAAGTATTAGCATAAAAAAGTACATTAAATGAAAAGACACATTCATGTTATATCTAGTTTGGGCCACAGTTTACTGTGGTGCTTGAACGCCCCAAACTGTTAATGGATAGAGCTTCACTGCAGACCCTCCAAGTGTCCCTACTTTCCAGGCATGGTCCCAGATATACAGAAGCCGTTCTGTTTTCTGATTTAATCCTGGAATGCCCTGCTTTTCCTTAGGCTGTCCCTATTTTCATTGGAGAAATTTTGGAGGGTATGGTAGGGTCCTTATTTTTATTGCAGAAATCTTGGAGTGTATGGAGTTACGTGAACCCCAAGACAAGGAGATAAGTAACTATACAACCTTTAGAAGACATATGAAGGCAGCCCAGTATAGGGAAGGTTTTTTAAAAATGTTTAATGTTTTATTATGTTGTTATATATGTTGGAAGCCACCGAGAGTGGCTGGGGCAACCCAGTAAGATGGATGGGGTAATAATAATAATAATAATAATAATAATAATAATAATAATAATAGACATTCCTATTTCCATCAGAGAAATGTTGGAGAGTATGCCATTGAGTTACAAGTTAATCAGTCAATATGTTGATATGAACAATGTTCTGATAATATGGCTGAAATAATATTGGATGGTGTAATGGTTATAGGGGTTGCTCGTGCGTAAATCAGTGCCAACGCTTGGCTGGGTTGCCTGAGTAAATCTTTTCTGTCTGGACAGTCACTTTCCTGTGACTGTCTCAATCGCTGGCAGAATCCGTCAGTGGGCGTTTCTTGAACTTCTTCCAGCACAAAAGCTCTTTGACGCCTAGTCTCCTCCTACTCTCCCTGCGCGGAAGCCTTCTGCGCAAGAAGGGTGTAGGCAGCGGAGGACCCTCACTCTCCCCGCTGGTTCCCAGCAAGGAGTCATGGGACTGCCTCGCCGATCCCCCATCTGCCCCCCTTCTCCACTGGTGCTACGCTGCTTCCCTTCCCCAGAAGACGGGCTGCCTCTCCCCATCCCGGGACGCTCTTCGGAATCCCTATGGAGCTCTCTCTCTCTCTCCAGCCCTGATGGCAGTTCCCTGACAGATGGCTTAGGATCTGTGTGTACAATCTGAAATAAATCAATGAAACAGTTTGCTGGGTATAAGTGAAAGTGAAATAAGCTTGTGCCAAGTGAGCAGAAACTTGTCATCTTCTTCGTTATAGAAGGTAAGGGGCCCTCTCATGTGAGTTTGCGGCTCTCATCATACACTGCTCAGTTCTCACAGGTATTTGTCTGAGCAAGATGGCTTCTGATTACACCAGGCTCATACAGTGGTACCTCAGGTTAAGTACTTAATTCGTTCCGGAGGTCCGTTCTTAACCTGAAACTGTTCTTAACCTGAAGCACCACTTTAGCTAATGGGGCCTCTTGCTGCCGCCATGCTGCCGGAGCACGATTTCTGTTCTCATCCTGAAGCAAAGTTCTTAACCCCAGGTACTATTTCTGGGTTAGCGGAGTCTGTAACCTGAAGCGTATGTAACCTGAGGTACCACTGTATTTGACACAAGGACATTTAACATCAGAATAGCAATAATAGCTCATTTCATGTTTAGTGGTGTTTTGAAGATACCTTAACAAGGCATAAATGATGGAGCTGAGAGAGCATATCCCTGGATTTTCTTCTTTCGCAGCCGGTGGATAGAACCAGTTGTTTGGTTTCCTTCTCTGCACTTGCTTTTCTGGGCCTGGTTCCCATTCACAATATCTGTATGCATCTCTTGACTCAATGGCAAACCTGCATTTTGTTATGCCTGTTGACCATCTGCCTTTTTGGCTTTCTCCTAAGAATTTTTCTTAAGAGCTGTTTCCACAGTTTGTTTTGCTCTTATCTGCTCTTTGTATTCCATTCTTTCTCCATGAAGCATGCTGTGTTTTCTGCTCATTATCCCCACCACACTCGGCTTGTCTCTTTGAGTTAGATGGACTGATGAAACATGACTGCTACCTTGGGTGGGGCTTCTGCCTTTCATTATCACCCCTCTCCTCCTTTTGGGATTTTTTTTTATTTGCTTCAATGTTGAATATGAGGCCTTCTTTAGGTATATGTACAAAATATATGTTGAATGATTACTTTCAGCTGAACACATAGAGAGAATGTGTAAAGAAGAAAAAACATGCAGACGTGCAATATTGGGGTTGAACATGGATTTTTAGCTATTTGCCACCATCTTCCCCCAGTACTGAGGAATAAGAAGACTAATGGTCAATCCCTCATCTGCAGAAGAAATTCCTTACACCATAGATGAGGAACCTGTGGTTCTTCCATTGTTGTTGGCCTACAACTTATCATCCCTGAGCTTTGGGTATGTTGGCTGGGACTGATGGAAATTACAAGTTCCCTGTAGGAACGCGGGTGGCGCTGCGGTCTACACCACTGAGCCTCTTGGGCCTGCCGATTATATTATTTTCCCATTCTTTACAAAGACAGAAAATAAGAAATAACTGTTCCTTAATATGTTCATTAATATGTACTCTTTCTAGGTATGCACATAGTCTGCCCTGTTGTTACCCACTTACACCTCTAGATTTTAAATATACAGTGGTACCTCGGTTTTTGAACATAATCCGTTCTAGAAGACCATTTGAGTTCTGAAACGTTTGAAAATAAAACTGAACAGCTGACAGCAGCTAGGCCTCAGGATCTTGCGCTCAACGGAAGCTGTGTAGCAGGTTCGACTTCTGAGGGGTGTTCGAAAACTGAAGCATTTACTTCCAGGTTTATGGTGTTGGAAAACCGAAATGTTCGTCAATGGAGATGTTCGCAAACCGAGGTACCACTGTATACCCCATAAATGTTCTGGAGGGATGCAGAATTCCTATAACTGACATTAAGATGATCAGGCTTTGCCATTTCAGATGAAGGTATCAAATCTCAAGTAAGTTTCAAATCTCAAATAAGGGTGAGTGGCAAGACTTATGTTGCAGACACATTGTCTTCAATGGGACAATGATAAAGAGTAATTTCAAGAATCCGTTTCAGAGGGCCAATTATAATATTCATTTGTGATGTGTTAGTATTGCTGGGGCTATATCACTTTTCTTGAGGTGCTTTCTTCCCCCTTTTTTTTGTGAAAAATAGAAATCTTAACATGCCAGAGAGAATTACAATCATTTGCCAAAGTTATCAACAATAACATACAGTTAGATGCCAAGCCTGCTACATTTTCTTTAAAAATGCCAAATATTAATTCTGAAGTCTAAATTTAGTTTTCTGGTTTAAAAACTTCTCCTCTGTTTTCGCTGGGGATTTCCCTGACCTATATTAAGGACCACACCAGTGTGTGCAAACAGAAAAATCCCTGGAAACTCCTTGACTTTAAGCAAACACAAATCAGTCAGGAAGCATGCAGCGTTGGTTATTCAGAAATTCTCTGGTTTGGTTCTCTAGTCCCTCCCCTTTAAAGAACTGCAGTTCCCCAGGATTCTTCCTGGGAGGAAAGAACTAACTTCTTCCAACAAGCCACTTCAGTGGAGATTTTTATCCCTATCTTTTTATTCATTGAAGGAGAAATTGCAATTATGTGTGCTTTCTTTGCTTATTTCCCATGCCCCACCCCCAGGATGTTCCATGGGAAGCTATTCATAAATGAAATAGATAGATAGATAGATAGATAGATAGATAGATAGATGATAGATATAGATAGATAGATGATAGACAGATGATAGATAGAATACAGAGGAATGGCAAGAAAAAACTCTGGCTTCTTGCTTCTTATTTTTGTGGGTCCCCTTGCTTGTATGCCTCTGAAAATCTACCTCAGTGAACCTTTTTAAAATATGCATCTTTTCCTCCTTCCTTAGAGCTCTCTGACCTCTCCTAATGAATCCTGTTGTTTCCGAGACAGAAGGAGACCTTATGTTCTGAATTCGCTAGCTGCAGCTGAACTTGAGACAGTGCTCCACTGAGGTCCCCCCCCCCCCACAGCTTGCACATTTTCTGCTCATGCTGTGTCAAGCCTGATTATCATCATAATCTCTGCTCTGTCACACTCTATAAATATAAGTCCCAATAAACTAAACAGCATTAATATTGCTGTTCTATTTTTGTCGCAAGGGGAAGCGCAAGGAAGGGTTTCATTAAGGGCCTTCGCACAACACGTTTCACCTAACGAACTAGATCGCAACCAGATTCGGAGGGGAATTCTCCTAGCCTCATAGCGTGGAATCACTTATGGAGGAAAACAGGGGTTCCCCTGAATTTGGGGCCCAGCACCACATTAGGAAATCTAAGAAACTGTCATGGGCGCTTTTAAAAGAGACTTGGCCCAGACAGCCCTTCAAACAGAGGATAGCTTCAAACAGAGGACTGTCCTCAGTAAATAGAACTCATGACCACTCTATAGCTGAATTCAGCCTGCTAGCAAAGTATGGTGGCCCATCCAGGACTCGGTGAATGTCCTGATTTCGTTTTCTGCCTCTGCCTACAAAAGCAGGGCAATGACAATATACAGCTCAGTGGGCTGCTTTCAGCTTGGCAGGGCACAACTAATGCAAGCCCTTTTCTGAAGGTATTCAGGCTTCCTGAAAAAAAAAAAGAGCCTATTGTCTCTGAATTTGCATTTGAGCCTCCAAGGCATCTTTTGAAAATGTCAGAGCCTAAAACAGTTTACTTCACGGGTGTGAGGAGCTCTTAATGCACAATCAGCCCTACATTAGATAACATATTACCTAACACCGACAGTTCAGGGATGGGAACCGTTTGAGAAAAACCTGTTAACTTTGCCCCAGGGTTGAGATGCTATTTTTATGCTCTTTGTGGGTTTTTTTGGTGTGGTTTTTTTTGGGACACCAAGACATGTAGTTCGTGGAAAACTTTATCCATCATCTGAAAGAGGCAGCTCCGCTTGAATGTCGGTTCATGCTTTGTCTCAGTTAATGCACGTATATGACTGAGAACTGTACCTCTGCCAGACTTAAGAAACAACAGATCGCAGGTGTGTCAAAGGTGCTGAGTGAACACGCACCTGCAAGTGTTGGAAGTGGCAGCAAGTATCTAGTACTTTTTTGTACTCAACCACCATTTAGCGGCAGCAGAGTGGGAACTGGATCTCATATCTGTGTTTTAGATCACCATTTCTAGTTCCGAAGCTGCGTCTCTATATCTGAGTGGCTGTCGTTGGAAGCAATTAAACTACACTGTTACTGGATGTGCATATTCTTCCTTATACTACAATGATAGCTTGCAAGTGTGAATGGGGAATCAGTGGTCCAATACCCCATTAGACTTTTCAAGTCACCTCTAACTTCATCCTTTCCAGTGGAGTTTGTCCCTACATTCGGATGCAAGTCTTTAAAGCCACAAACTGGGCAGAGATTTAGAACCCTGAAGAGCTGCTCTAAGTCTCTTCCTCATATTTACTTCTCATTGTTCCTAATGGGAAGGGAAATGGTGTTGTAAAAAACAAAAGGAAACAGAAAGCCACAAAATGGACAGAATATTGTTAGACTGCTCCTCTGCCCTGCCATTGGATAAGATGGTTCAATCTAAGATACAGACCCTCCAAGTGTCCCTGTTTTCCAGGGATAGTCCTAGATTTACAGAAGCCACCCTGGTTTCTGATTTGATCCTGGAATATCCCGTTTTTCCTTAGGGCTTCCCTATTTTCACTGAAAATTGTTTTTGGAGGGTGTGGAGTTATGTGACCCCCAAGCCAATGAGATAAGGAACTATACAACCTTTAGAAGACATCTCAAGGCAGTTCCTTTTCAAATTTCATTATGTTTTTATATATGTTGGAAGCCACCCAGAGTGTCTGGGGCATCCCAGTCAGATGGTGGGGTATTGTGCTGGGCCCAGGGGTAACCCGTGAAACGCGTTCCAGGACCGGTCCAGAATCTGAAGGTTCCACTGAGAGTCAGTCTGACAGGGCCAAGGCAGGAAACGTGGCAGGAAACCAGGCAAGGAGAGGTGCAGGATCTAGCATACAGCAATATTGCTCCTGCAACCTGAGGCAGGGTCCGACAGCCTTTTTTCTTTGTCAGGGTAGCGGCTGGTCCTGATCCCCCGGTGACTCACCTCCCTGTTTGCCCGAAGGTGAGCACTCCTCCTGCAAGTATTCAGGTCTCTTCTTTTCTCAGACCTTAGTCTTTGCAGCTCGGGAGACGTTGGTGGGTTACTAGACCCAGGGTCCACCTCAGCCTTCCCTGACCAAACCGGCAGTGGAGCAGCTGTAAGTGATGGCCCAGCTGATGGCAATGAGCTGTAAGTGATGGCCCAGCTGAAGGCAATGATGTAATCCCCGCATCTGGAGCCAGAGCAGGCTCAGGCCCCTGACTTGGTTCAGCTGATGCCTGAGGCAAAGGATCTGGTACAGCCTGCGTCTCCTCTGGTTCCAAGTCTGAGCCCGAGTCCCAGGCCATCACAGGTATGAAGTACAGTGGTACCTTGGTTTTCGAACGTCACCTTTGCTGAACATTTTGGTTTTTGAATGCCGTAAACCTGGAAGCAAGTGCCTTGGTTTTTGAACGTGCTGCGGAAGTTGAACAGGAAATGCAGCTTCCATTCTGAGTTTTCTGTATTGAGTTTTCCATTTTGAGGCTTCCAGTTTGAGTTTTCAGTTTTCGAATGTTTTGGAACTCGAATGGTCTTCTGGAACAGATTACGGATTACGTACGAAAACCGAGGTCCCACTGTATAAAATTATTATTATCATGGAATAGGACGTCCTCATTTTCATCAGAGAAATTTTTGAGGGTATGAAAATATAAGATAACTGTAAAATGTAGTATCAGTTAGACTTCAGTCTAAATGATAAAAAAAAATCAAGGTGGTTTGTACATGCATGTGTAATCCATCCCTACAAACAGTCACTCTCAGATGCAATTACTGGAATAAATGAGGACTCAGTTTGAGTCTCTGATTTATGTCTACATTTAGGGTGTGTTCATCTGTCACATCTCCTTGACCCATTTTGTCAAGAGGCTAATTACAATGAATGAAATGTCAAAAGAGTGATGACCTCCAAAACGGTATATAATCAACGAAAGGTGACGACATAATATCTACTCACTCAAGCCAGGCAAAAACCCGAAAATCAAAAACGCTGGCTGACAGCAGGTTTATACAACTGCTAGAACTATTGATGACACAATTATGCCTCTACCACTTACTGCTTTGTGTGTGTGTTTTTGAACCAGGGCCTGGTTCATAGATTGCTTCAAATGCTTGGGAAAGTCTGTGCCTCTTGCTGTTGCAATTCTGATAAGAAGACTCAGTAGGCTTTTATGATGTTGATTGTCTTGATAGATTTTTCTTATGTTTGGAAGCATGTAGTATTTGCAAACCAGGTTCCCAACCACCAGCATTTAAAACAGTCATTTGTTGCAGGAGACTTCATTGGCTGATTCACTCTATAGTGTCAGAGAGAGGGGAAAAACAGATAAGCTATCCCTGCTGTTTTCTTTTAGAGTAAGGAAACAACTACAGCAACAAGCAGCTATGGTAGAAACTGTGTTTTTTTCAGACAAGTGCTGTACTTGAATAAAAGCAGCAGAATCATTCAAACTAATCTCCCAACTCCTTAGCAATCTTCCTGTCTTGTTAGCTCCATTGGCTATTTTGTATTCAAAAATATTGCTTTACTTTCCTCTGCATGTGGAATTTTTGCTATATTGTTTCCTTCTCTTTTCAAAAGACCTTTGTGAAACTTGGACATCTCTTATCCTATTTAATCCCGGCTATCTCTTTGAAACACTATAAATAAGCAAACACTGGTGACATCAGTTTAAAACACATCCTCTCACTAGTCCAACTGGAATGCAATGAAAACGTAGCCATTCTTCCTTCTCGTTGTCAAAATTAATTGCTGCTGAAAAGAAAACAAGAATGAAGAAAAATATGTAAGAGATAAGATAGATGCAAGGGGGAGTGGGATCGGGGAATCAAATAGGGCTGGCATTTAGTCCTGATGTTTGACTTAGCTTCCAGGAAGAAGTGTAGATGGGTGGGTTTAGCATTCCCGCCCCCCTGGAAGAGTTACTGTTCTTTTTAAAGAGCTGCAGGCCTGGGAGAAATGGAACAAGCAAAGGTTTCGCCATCACTGCACCTCTATGCTGGGAACACCTGCACTCTCACATTCCTGTCAATCGCGCAGCTTTTATAGGCATGGACGAGCCCTGCCAGGAAAGTAAGAAGAGGTAGTAACTTTCCTGGCAAACACATTCTGTGAATCATATATAAGTTTCGCTCTCATGTTTTCCCCCAAAGAATCCTGGGAAACAGTAGTTTGCCGAATATGCTGGGAATTCTCTGCTAGAGATCCTTGGCATTCAACCTATCAGAGCTACAGTTCTCAAGAGTTTCCGGGGGGAAACAGTGTCAGTTAGATTGCAATCAAAACATTAATTAAGAAAGGAAAGTGTGTTGAAAAATATATTGTACAATATTACTTCAATGGAAGTCTTTGGATAAGTACTGATTGAGTTCATTCAGCTAAGATGCAATGATTCTAGAACAGAGGATTGATTAATGTGATGAATAAATAAATACGAACACAATGATAGAGTTTTAATGTAGTGGGGACATCATGCACGTGGGTGAGGCAAGTCACATGGGTATTTGGGTAAATGGTGAATAGGGTATAGGGTTAGATGTGGGGACTAACCCCCCCCCCCACTGTACATAACATATATTATATTAAATATAATATATTTAATTTAGCACTGTACATAACAAATATTAAATATACAGATGTATATTTAATATAATATAAGTTATGTACAGTGCTAAAATTGTACGGTAACTAACGTGTAATATGAATTTAATAAATAAAGTCTGGAAAACTGGAAAACAACAACAACAAAAACAACAACACCGAGATCGTAAGAACACACACATGTGTGTGTTTCAGCGACACGCGTCAAGCAAAACACGCTTCTTGTCTGCACTGCCGCTTCATTCCAGGCAATATGGAAGGTGTCTGGAGTTTGCTTAGTCCATTTATTCTTAACTCAATAAAATGACGCTTTGGGGAAAGGCCTAGGGATATATTTTTTTAATAGTTTCCCGGGCAGAGGGTTGGATGAAAAAGAATTTTAAGTGGTGTGTGTGTGTGTGTAGATCGTAAGTGGTATGGTGATGGGAGATCCAGTAGATTTTGGTTTTTCATTTTTTCCAGGCTCCACATCAGTTTCCAGGTTTGTTTGTTTGTTTGTTTGTTGGTTGTTTGTTTAAAAAGTTGTCCTGAGATTTCATCAGCTTTAGTGTGGAATTATATCTTAATATACACATTTTGCATGCAATTTTGCCAGACGTAATATAATTTTTTCCCCTAAAGCCATCTCCTCGAACATTTTTCTCTGTTATTTTCATTAATCATAGAATTGTAGCATTGGAAAGGACCCCAAGAATCATCTAGGTGGTTGCCTGCAATGCAGGAATCTCAGCTAAAGAATCCATGACAGATGGCCATCCAACCTCTGCTTGAAAACCTCCAAGGAAGAAGAGTCCATCACCTCCCGAGGGAGACCATTCCACTTTCTTACTGTCAGAAAGGTCTTCCAGATGTTAAGTCGGATTCTCCTTTCTTGTAACTTGAAGCCATTGGTTCAAGTCCTACCCTCTAGAGCAGAAGAAAACAAGCTTTCCCTCTTCCATGTGACAGCCCTTGAGACATTTGAAGATGGCTATCATACCTTCTCTCAGTCTCCTCTTTTCCTGGCTAAATATCCAGCTCCTTCATATGTACTTACATGTAAGAGAGTTTGGATTTGATATCACGCTTTATCACTACCCGAAGGAGTCTCAAAGCGGCTAACATTCTCCTTTCCCTTCCTCCCCCACAACAAATACTCTGTGAGGTGAGTGAGGCTGAGAGACTTCAAAGAAGTGTGACTGGCCCAAGGTCACCCAGCAGCTGCATGTGGAGGAGTGGAGACGCGAACCCGGTTCCCCAGATTACGAGACTACCGCTCTTAACCACTACACCACACTGTCTCTCCACCACACTGACTCTCTCACCACACTGACTCTCTTGAGTCCTACCCTCTAGAGCAGGAGAAAACAAGCTTGCTCCATCTTCCATGTGACAGCTCTTGAGATATTTGAAGATGGCTATTGTATCTCCCCCCCAGTCTCCTCTTTTCCAGGCTAAACATACCCAACTCCTTCAACCATTCCTCATAAGGCTTGGTTTCCAGACCCTTGATCTCCTTGGTTGCCCTCCTCTACACACGTTCCAGCTGTATGCATTTTGGACACATCATTTGGCTGGAGAACTGCATTATGAAATTTGAAGAAGTGTGAATTTCAAAGGATGGTGCCTTTGGTTCATGTATTATTTCCGAAAGTGATGATAATGCAGGTTCACCTTTGAATGCACAATGAATAGAATATCGCCTCCCATCCTTATATGTAGCTACTGTGTTAACTAAGAAGGCTTTGGGTAGCCTGGGCTATATTTAAGGATCAGCAGTAAAGTGAGAAGTTCTCAGTAGCATACTAAGTAACGCTTCCAATCTGTTCTGCCCCTTTCCCCTCCAAACTTACCACGGGACAACATTATTCTAAATCTGAATCAGAGTCCTTCAAATATCTATCATGCTCAGAACAGAAACCTGACCAAATTCAGGCAGTGGCAAGACTGCACCCGCTCACTGTCATTTGTGAAAACCAGAAATGACTTGGTAGTGTATCTGTGATTAGGTAAAGCTTGTAATTTGTGTTTGCTGTAGTCAGCGTGGTGGTATTTTGGGACAAACAACCACTGTATGCTACTTATAGCCTGGAATTCTGTGGCTTTTTTTCTTTTAGTTGCTATTCTGCAGTTGAGATTGGGGATCAGGAAGAAAAGACAGATGGACATAATGTTTCCAACGTATACAGTCTGGGGGCAGACTAAGAGCTCTGCATAGCCTAAGCCCCTATTTCACTTACTACAATACCTGTAGTAGCCTTTTCCAGAGAGATGTGAAGCTAGGTGAGGGGAGTCCATCATAAAAGAGAGCAGGAGGGTACCATTATATGTTTTGAGGTCTTACTGCCATCTCCATGCCACATTTTAGCGTAAACAAGAAATGGAAAGTGATCATAGAATCATAGACTCCATGGAGTTTTCTTGGCAGGGATACTGGAGTGGGTTGCCGGTTCCTGCTCCAGGTGGTTCAAGTTTGGTAAAGCTCTCCACTATGACCTGTCCATCTTGGGTGCCCTGCTCGGCATAGCTCACAGCTTCTCTGAGTTATTCAAGCCCCTTCGTCACGGCAAGGCAGTGATCCATGAAGGAAGAAGATCAAACCTATCCATTATTAAGGATAATCAGCCCTGAGTGCTCACTGGAAGGACAAATTCTGAAGCTGAGGCTCCAATACTTTGGCTACCTCATGAGAAGAGAAGAATCCCTGGAAAAAACCTTGGGAAAGATTGAGGGCACAAGGAGAAAGGGACAACAGAGGATGAGATGGTTGGACAGTGTTCTTGAAGCTACCAGCATGAGTTTGACCAAACTGAGGGAGGCAGTGGAAGAGAGGAGGGCCTGGCGTGCTCTGGTCCATGGGGTCATGAAGAGTCGGACACGACTAAACAACTAAACAACAACAACAAGGAAAAGCAGGACATTCCAGGATCAAATCAGAGACCGGGGCAGTTTCTGTAAATCCAGGGCTCCCTGGAAAAAAAAGGACACTTGGAGGGTCTGGAATCATAGGCTTGGAATGGAGAATGCAATATTGATTTTGCGGAGGGATTTTATGTGTCATGGAAGTGTGTTATGGCACACGTTGTCCCCCTCCCCCCTTTTTTTGCAGTGCTGTTTACATTGGTAGCAGCAGTGTTCAAATCCCAGGAAGACATCAGTGAGGGAAGTGGCAGTGTTTTATCCTGGTCTTCCAAAGGGTGTTCAGATGCCTATAATATTTCTCTAGACACACAGCAGGAATGTTGATGATAATAACAATGATGTTTATCTTATGGGGATTACGACGAAGCGAGTTTAATTGTATTAGTAGAAAACAGATCAATGCTGGGACTGACGTAATGTGTTTAGCATCAATATGAAGGTTGCTAAGTGTTGTACTTTCAGATGGAATTAAAGAAGCAATAGGACAATGGAACATATGGAAGCCATTTGGGGTTTTTATGTTTCTGTCTAGCAAGAAGAATTAGTATATTTGCTAAGTTTCTGGAGGGCCAGCAGTGCTGTGCATTAGCAGATTTCTTCTTCTTCTTCTAGTTAAACCTGAACCCAAATGTTTAGAGAGCCTTAAGAAGCCTGACAGCTGGTTGTAGCTTGCAATTATTCAGAACGTGCTTCTTAATGGGTTATAAAAGTACTGGGATGTATACAGTAACATCTTGAGCGTGAGATATTGTATATAGGGTTGTGCCAAAAGACCTTGTGCATTGAATTTATCAATCTATATTAGAACTGGCAGCATAATAACGATGGCAAGGATCTGGATTTTATCTGTGCTTCATAAGGATAGCCTGATCAGCCAATCATGAAAAGCCTTCCTTTACAAGGAAGGTTGCCCATAGCTCTTGAAGATAAATTCCATATATTGGTTTATGTGCAGGGGACAGTTGCCTCATATTAAACCCACATTGCATTAAAGCCTTTTCTTATTGCCTCACCCCCTACCTTTCTACTGAGGTCCAAAGTAGATGTGATGCTAAATGTGTCATTCGCAATCATGTCAAGGTTTGGGGTTTTTGTTTTGTTTTTTAACGGAGAACTTAATAGCAGGCACAGGAGGCCTCAATGTTCAATTGGAACCTCGGTGTGCAGGAGAGCAAGAGTTAATCTTTTCTTTATCCACTAGGGGAACAACAAGAACAACAGCAACAGCTTCCCCAACACAGCTACTAATAGCCCCCCAAGGAATGCTTGCATGGGTACTAAGGTTTTGCATCCTATTTGACCAGAGACAGCAGTGGGACAAGAGAAATCGGATCCTCCTATTTGAGGGTCCGCATTGTGCGTGGGTTGTGGGTGGGGGATGAGCCCAAGCCACGCGATGGCTCCATGGTCATGCCACAGCCTATTTGGCCAATCAGAGAGTGGTGGAGTGATTGTGGGGGCCTTTAAAAGGCGGCAGCGTGACGCTGGGGCTTTACTTGACTTCCCGCCACCGAACATGCACCCACCTGCCCTAGTTCTTTAGGTGTCTGCTTTGGCTGTGCTCTGGTCTTCGGTTAGTCACCTGTTTTGTGTCAGGAGTGTGTGCAGGAGCCAGGCCCTGTGACCAGTAGAGCTTCACAGGACTGGGGCCTTCCTAAGTTTGTTCTGGAGAGGCAAGGCATGGCCGCACAGGTGAGGCCACTTGGTAACTCACTGCACCTGGTGGCAAAAGCCAGGAAGGGATATAAGGTCAGCATTTCCCTTCAGCTCTTTGCCACAGCAACTCATTTCCTGCCTTGCTGGGTTTGGCTTCTTGCTTCCTGATCCTCAGCTTCTTGACTCCTTGCTTCTCGACCCTCGGACCCTTGACTTCCTGACCCTTGTACCCCTGGCTTCTGGACTCTCATTCCTGCTCCCACCCCGCCATCTTGCCCCCGGTCCTGACGTCCTCAGCCAGGACTTTGATCACCCGTAGACCGGACTGTGACATTTTGGAACAGGCTGGGTAGGAATTTTTTCCATTTGGCAGATTGGCACTGGCCTTTTGGTTTTCGCCTACTTCTTAGCAATCATCACAACTATGTAAGGTTAAAGGTACCCCTGCCCGTACGGGCCAGTCGTGTCCGACTCTAGGGTTGTGCGCCCATCTCACTTAAGAGGCCGGGGGCCAGCACTGTCCGGAGACACTTCCGGGTCACGTGGCCAGCGTGACAAAGCTCCTCTGGCGAGCCAGCACCAGCGCAGCACACGGAAACGCAGTTTACCTTCCCGCTATAAAGCGGTCCCTATTTATCTACTTGCACTTAAGAGTGCTTTCGAACTGCTAGGTGGGCAGGAGCTGGGACCAAACGACGGGAGCTCACACCGCCGCGGGGATTCAAACCGCCGACCATGCGATCGGCAAGCCCTAGGGGCTGAGGTTTCACCCACAGCGCCACCCGCGTCCCTCTTTATGTAAGGTTAGGCACTGGCTTATTGAGATGTGGGGGGGGGAGGTGTGGTCACCACATGCCCCTCTAGATGCAAGGGTATTCTGTTAAAGGAATCCGTGAGTCTGGATCTTCTCCGAAGTCCGCTTGAGGGGCTAGGGCCATGCCAGGACCCTACGGGAACCCCAGGTGAGCTCCAGTTGGTCGCCATCCCTCTTTTGGTGGTTTGCCCTTCTAGACTTCCTCCAAGACAGGCAGGAGTCAGATATAGTTACTGCTAATGCCTAAGGCAATACGACTTACATTTATGTAATCAATAAAGTTGTGGCCTAAATTTTGCCCATTAACCTTGAAACTAAAATTCTGTGTCAATGTGTTTTTATTATTCCTGGGGTGTGTGCCGGGGCCTTGACGCGCAAATATATTTCTGCACTATGCAACAAGCAGCCTTTCTTGTCTGTTTCCAGCCTCCGGTGCATCAGTTGAGGTGCAGAAACAGACAATTTGTCAGCAAGATCCCTAATCTCAGGCTTTTCTTTAATGTGCAAAGAGTCGATAAGGTGCACTCCTCCATGGTCTCCTGAGACAGATGGATGCCAAGCGAGGTGTGAGTAGCCCTGGAATTACAGTTCCCAGAAGCGACTGCAAGATGATGCTTGAAAATGACACCACTGGAATGGCAATACAACAGAGGAAAACCAGCGTTCACACAGGGAGTTTAGGACCCTCAAACTTATTCCCTGAAAATGCCCCCCAATCCATACTTTGCACATCATCGTCTCCAACTGCCCCCCAAATGCTTAAACCACCATGGCTTTTTCTTTTGTCACGCAGGGTCCCAAATTCCCAAGGGGGCTTCCCTTCAGTACAGCGTTTCAACATGCTACCAGAAGTTCAGAGCCCAGACCCTCCAAGAGTCCCTATTTTCCAGGGAAGGTCCTGGATTTCCTCAGGATGTCCCTATTTTCATCGGAGAAATGTTGGAGAGTATGGACTTATGTGACCCCTGAGCCAAGGAGATAAGTAACGATTCAGCCTTTAGAAGACATCAGGAGGCAGCCCTGTATAGAGAAGTTTTTAAATGTTTAATGTTTTATTATGCTTTTATATATGTTGGGAGCAGTGGCGTAGCGTGGGTTGTCAGCACCCGGGGCAAGGCAAGTAATTTGCGCCCCCTAACCCGTGGATTTGCGCCCCCTAACCCCTCAAATCTATGCCTATGAATGATGGTCCCCCCCTCTCTTTCTCATATTCCAATTGATTCCCATTTCCGCCGATCGATCCCCGAAGCTCTCACCCAGCGAAATTCGTGCGTAATTACGCTTCGCCATCCCTAATCCTGCCGCTTCCACCGGGAAATCATGACAGTGCGTTTCTCCTCTCCAAACTTTCCCCGGCCCTTTGCCGGCCGGCGCAGCCCTTTTGGCTACGAGCTCCCCTCCTTCTCTGCCCGCTTCCGACCCCACCTCCCCGTCCAGCCTCCCTACCTCCTGAAAAAAGGCGCCGGCGCCGAGCAGGACACCCCCCGCGGCCATCGGAGAGAGGCGGGGCCGAGGGAGGCGAGCCAATGGGCGAGGCGGGGCGGGGTAGGTGGCCACGGGGGCGGGCGCCACGGGTGGGCAAGGTAGGAGCAGGCGGAGGCTGGCCGGCCGCTCTGACAATAGGGGCGGGCCGCGGGCATGACGCGACTGGGCCCTCTGGACTCGCGCCCCCCCAGATGTTGCGCCCGGTGCGGCCGGCACCCCTGGCACCCCCCACGCTACGCCACTGGTTGGGAGCTGCCCAGAGTGGCTGGGGCAACCCAGTCAGATGGGTGAGGTATAATAATAATCATCATCAAACCTTTTATTGGTATCACAAACATCCAAAACAAATCAATACTGGAGACTTTAATGCCCGCCTAGGCCAAGGGTGGGAAAGGTATTGTTCTGTTCTCCCAGGCTTCTGTTTTTGGGACCATAGATCCCAGGATCCAGTAATTAATCTGGTGGGTCTGCAACTCACTAAGCTGACCACCACCAGGTCCCTGACGTGGCTCAATGGGCTATATAATAATAATAATAATAATAATAATAATAATAATAATAATAATAATAATGGAATAGGATGTCCCTATTTTCATTGGAGAAATGTTGGAGAGTATGCAGAAGGAACAAAGTGACCCAACCAGTCTGTTCCCTCCCTCCGTTCTCTCCCCTCCCCCCATGAAGCATAGGCCAGTTGTTGCTTCCCTCAGTTCAATGGTTCATCTTCTCAACATTGGCCCTGCTGTCTTGTGAAGTGGTGGAAGAAAGATCTAAGAGAAGGGAGGGCTAGGAGCATGTGCTTCATGTTAGGTAAAGATGAAGGTACCCCTGACCATTAGGTCCAGTCGCGGACGACTCGAGTTACGGTGCTCATCTCGCTCTATAGTCCGAGGGAGCTGGGGTTTGTCCGCAGACAGCTTCCGAGCATGACTAGGCCGCTTCTGGTGAACCAGAGCAGCGCACGGAAACGCCGTTTACCTTCCCGCTGGAGCGGTACCTATTTATCTAATTGCACTTGACATGCTTTCGAACTGCTAGGTTGGTAGAAGCTGGGACCGAACAACAGGAGCTCACCCCATCGCAGGGCTTCAAACTGCCGACCTTCTGATCGGCAAGCCCTAGGCTCTGTGGTTTAGTGCTTCATGTTAGCTATAATCAAAGGGCCATCTTTATGCTGAAAGAGTTCTCCCTTCTTATTTCTTGCACCTGTAATGAAAACTAAGGCATCCATCTTTTTCCCGGTTGATTTTAAGCACATTCCGACAGTCATTGTTCCCATGCCATCTCAGATGTAGCTGCTGCAGCTTTCCAATGTTCTCCGTTCCAATGTCTTTCTAGTGCCAAGGAAATGTCTTTTGATCTTCCCAGGCTTTTCAGGTTTTAAACTTGTTAAACCTTTGTTGATCTGTTAAATTTGGATGCTGCTTTTACAGCACTGCATTATGATTTTTTAAGCCCATGTTTTAACAGATATTTTATGGAGTTTAAAATATTTTATTGTAATTTGCCCTGCTAGTGTATTCGAAGAGCGGGGGGGTCGATGTAAAAATAATAAATTACTAGTGACGGAGAAACTCCCCATGTCATCAGTTGCCGGTGGATTTCCAGTTACAACTAGCATCTGGGAATGCTTCACAAGAAGTTTCGATATTTTATCCGGAGTTCTCAGCTGCATCATATCTCTTGTGCAATAACAGAGAGCTGTTTCTTGAAAACACTTTCACTTCATCAAAAACTTTTAAAGGCATTCTGGGGTGTCCCCCCCTCCAGGTATACTTGAACAATTTTATACACTTGAACAATTTAAAAGTTAATTTTTTGGGGAGGTGGGGGGAAGTAAAACCCACTTGTAATGTTCTTGATTTAGATGGCAAGCTGAATACCTTTCTCAAAATATGGAAGTTCACCTTGAATTGCAGTTGAGACCTGGGGGCTAAGTATATTCTTATATAACAAGTAACCTTGAGGTAAATCAGCCTATTTCCCTGCACTCAAGACCCAACACGGCAAATAACAGAGCAAAAGACAATGCATTTTTGGGAGCGGGGAGGGCAGTGATCCTCTTGTTAATCCAGACCTGTCCCAGGGTTTGGGAACCTCTTTTGTATTCATCATTGACTTAAAGAAGAAGAAAAAAACCCCAGCACCCCATGACCTGGCAACCACACACAAGCATTCATGACTTAGTTGTATTGTAGGTTTTTGATTGTATTAGAAATTCTGTAAATAAATTAAAACGCTGTAATATCTCGGTGGAGCGTTTCTACTTCCTGACCCTCTGGCCATTCAAGTCAGGATCCACACTGACTAACAGGAACAATATTATAACCAGGGCCCTCAGAGACAGAGCAGGTACCCAGTGCAAAATTCTTTTTGTCATCCCCCCCACCTTGAAATTATTAAAAGAAGGCAAAATAAGATACTTAAAGTTGCAAGTGTTATTTACTTAACATTGGGAGCATAAGCACTTAAAACTCCCACCCCCCCCAATGTTGTTCTCACACCCCACCTCTCCTCCTGTGTGTTCCAGGGTTTAAGTCCTGAGTTGAGGGAGCTTTTGTTTCTCTCCTTCCCTCACCCCTCTGCTTGTTTGCTTGCCTGCCTCCTTCCCGTCCTCTCCATCCCTGCCTGCTCCTCCAGCAGCCTGGGAGCGTGGGGCAACAGCCCGCCGCCCGTCTGCGACTCCCAAGCCTCCCCCGAGCTGTCAAAACAAAGGGGGATGGGGGGGAAGGCTGCTGGCAAAGCGACACAGCTCCCTCTCTTTCCCCGACGGATCGTGGTAGGCTTGGGAGTCATGGGTGGGCAGCGCGCCAAATATCACCCCCTCAGTGATGACACCCGGGGCGGACCACCCCCACTGCCCCCATTGCTACGCCTCTGAGGGCCCTACAGGTGTTGCTGAACTACAGTCTCCACCATCCCTGACCATTAGTCATGCTGGCTGGAGTTAGGAATCAGCTTCTGCCTCTGATTCTACACTTCTCTCTGCCACCGAGTCTCTCAGCTCACTAAGCCTTGTTACCTCTTCCCCCTAACCACTTATCATCATCCCTCCTTTTCCCCTTGGTGATTCTCCAGTTGGTTCCTCCCACTATTCCCCTGAGTCCAGCCATGACACTACACACAGCATGCTGGAAAGAGGTTTTCTGTTAGCAGCTTTTGAATTGGAGAGGGGCACCCTCCTTTTTCAGTGCCGCTATTCCAAGACTTGCGACATCCCCAGTTAGCTTTGCTCCATCAAGTTCCATGCGCAGAACTGCTACCCTGTTCCTTGGCCCCAGCCAGTTAGCAGAATTTTTGAAATCACACGTTAGCCTCCGTAAAACTGGCTAAAATTAAACCTTGCCCTTTCTGTATCAATCCCTCTTCAGAATCTGGTCTCGGACTGCTTGCGATGAGAGCACAGCAGACCTTCTCCGTTTCCATTTGTAATTGCAAAAAGAAACGCTTTGAAAACTGAAATCCCATAAACATCTGGAATGGAAAAAAATAATAATAAACTTGTTTGCACAATGTGGCTTTTGAAGGCACTTTTCAGACACTGCCTCGGGATTTTTTAATCTTTTGCTCTCTCTTGTAAAAACATCATTGAAATAGTTTTGAAGCTTAAGCTCCAAATGGTCCAAGAGGATGAGCACACAGATGCGACTAAAATAATATTTCACAAGGCCTCAGCGACTTCTCCTTCTCAAATCAGTCAAAATAAATATTGTCACAGGTAATCCAAGAGAAAAACACACTTGCCCACAAAAATATACAAACGCTGCCTTAGTGTAGAAATAAAAGTTCATATGATGTAAGCACACATAGTTATCTGTTTGTGTGAAAAGATCTCATATACAAACCATTCTCATGGATGGTGGCAAAAAGAAATCTCTTCCCATTTATTTATTTATGGAAATGTTTCGATCCTGCCTTTCGGAGGTTTACAGACTTAAAACATACATCTTAATAGTGTAAAAAGTGGAAACAATCAAAATCTTTAAATCCACGACTTTTTAAAAGCATCAAATGAGAAGGGTTGTTGTTGTTTTTTACCATGCTAAGCTCAGCCACAAAAAATAAAATTAAATAAATGCCTTGGCTACCCACCTTAAAAACACACACATCAAAGACAGGACCACCATCCAAGGTGATCCCACTACAAAGGCCCTGTTTTGTGTCACAGCCAAGTATGCTCTCCACTGTAGACTGAGTAATGCGCTGAAAACCACTGTTGCTTTCTTGACCATTTCCTATCAATTAATGAGAAAAGAAATGACATTCAAAAATTAGCCAAGGGCAGGCAGAGAAATTTTTGCTTTTTGCAGGGTTTTTGTTACCTTCCTTACCTTGCTTTTCAGGTGGCCAGGCGCCACGGATATGTGTCCTTTCTTCCATTCTACAATCATCTCATCTGTTGTCTGCACTTTGCAGCCTCCCTAGGTGCCCACACATCAATTAAAGCACATATATGTGGGGGAGTCAGTGGTGCAGTGTTGTTTGGGGGGCAGGGGGGCACACAGGCATGCACTAGGTGGGTCCGGGGCACAAGGGGTGAATGAATGAATATTATTATTTCTGTCACAGACCAGTTCCAGCCCACATACAATATCAAGGAAGTCATAAAACACGATAGGGATACATTTGAATTTGCAATTAGGTATAATAGGGACAGAATCTTTTAATGAGGGTGAAAGAGGAGAGTGCAAAATATGGTCTGAAGCTCAACATGAAAAAAACAAAGAACATGGCCACTGGGCTCATCACCTCCTGGCAAATAGAAGGGGAAGAAATGGAGGCAGTGAGAGATTTTACTTTCTTGGGCTCCATGATCACTGCAGATGGTGACAGCAGTCACGAAATTAAAAGACACCTGCTTCTTGGGAGAAAGGCAGTGACAAACCTAGACAGCATCTTAAAAAGCAGAGACATCACCTTGCCAACAAAGGTCCGTATAGTTAAAGCCATAGTGATGTATGGAAGTGAGAGCTGGACCATAAAGAAGGCTGATCGCTGAAGAATTGATGCTTTTGAATTATGGTGCTGGAGGAGACTCTTGAGAGTCCCATGGACTGCAAGAAGATCCAACCTATCCATTCTGAAGCAAATCAGCCCTGAGTGCTCACTGGAAGGACAGATCCTGAAGCTGAGGCTCCAGTACTTTGGCCACCTCATGAGAAGAGAAGACTCCCTGGAAAAGACCCTGATGTTGGGAAAGATGGAGGGCACAAGGAGAAGGGGATGACAGAGGACGAGATGGTTGGACAGTGTTCTCGAAACTACAAACATGAGTTTGCCAAACTGTGGGAGGCAGTGGAAGACAGGAGGGCCTGGCGTGCTCTGGTCCATGGGGTCACGAAGAGTTGGACACGACCAAACGACTAAACAACAACATAATAGGGACAATACAGATATAGCAACAGTTAAGAAAATGTATAAATCAAAACTTAGTCACTAAATATAACCTAAAATTATCATTTAAACCCTTAATCTTTATGATAGCACAGCTTGCTCCCCAAGTTTTATGGCAATCACACAGAATTTGACTACCCTTAACATGTTTTCAGGATCCTTGTCCTCTACCAGGGATTTTAGACATTGAAGTTCGGATTCATTTGGAGATTTCTGCATAGCAGGGGTAATACATACCGAGCGTATATCCCTGTAGAAATGGCAGCGTAGCAAGGCATGAGGGACAGTTTCTACCTCCATTAAGCTGCAGAGGCAGACTCGTTCCACGTATGGTTTACCCTCAGATCTGCCCTGCAATAAGGCAGATGGCAGCACGTTGAATCTAGCGAGGGTAAATGACCACCTGTATTTAGGTAGCACAAGGGGTGAATGGAACCCACTGCACCGGCCCAGCCCTTGTCATCCAAAGCAAGCAGGGCTGTGATGCACCACCTGTCCGCCTGCACAGGGGGGAGCCCAGCCGACCCACACAACCCTCAGCAGGTGACTCTCCCCAATGCCTGTGAAGAGGAGCACTGGGCCAGGCCAAGCTTGGGGAGCCTCTTGCTTGCCTCCCTCCATCTGTGCCTGCTAACCATCTGAGGAAGGAGCAAGCAAGCGCTTTCTGGACAGCCATTCAGCAAAGGAGCCAAGGAATGCAGTGGTGAGACCAGGCTCAGAGACCCCTGGCAGCAGGAATGGGGATCCATGCATGGGTGTGTGTGCCTGGTTTGTGCCTCCTCAAAATTGTGTGCCATGGGCCACACCTCCCCTGCCCCGCTACGCTACCCCCCCAAGGGGAGAACCCCTGTAATCTGAGATTCTATGGCCCAAGAATAGTTTTATCATACAATCTATTTGTGTCATGGGCAGGAGATCCTTACCTGTATTTATTTAATATATTTATAACCTACTTTTTAGGGTGCGAACTCCTCACAAGGCAATTTACACCAGAAAAGTGCCGTATAAGAAACTATGAGATTAAAAAAATCCTTATAATCTAGGAATTGTTATTTTTTAAAGCATTATTCTCGCTGCAGAGCACAATGTGCAAAGTGACTTAATGACAGCGTTAATAAACTGGGAACGCGGCTAGGAAATGAGTTGCGTTTGATGGGAGTTAAAGGTGGGAGGAAAAAATACATTGGGATTATAGAAGCCACGGTTTCCAACAAACATAATAGGGAGAATGGGAAATTCTTTGTAACAGAAGCAGGTGTTTCCTGCTCACTACACATCGCTTTCCCAAGTAGTACGGAGTTTCCGGGGCACATTATAGGTCAGTTTCTTTGTGGTGAGAGGGTTGTCTTGTTGACAATCTAGTACATTCTCTGTGGGAATGCCGGCTACGCAAGGCCTTGAGTTTTGATCTGCTAGTTAAGCGTATCATCTGCAAAAGCGGGCACTGGAATGCAAACGTGATCTGCGGAAAGAAAACCTACTGTTAAAATGAATTAAAGCTGTCAAGCATCTGATTCACTTTTGTAATACCCTTTGTTGGGATGTTTGCTTCATAAAGAAAAAAAATGGAAATGGGGAGAGCTATGTACCTCATCTTGGGCTTCAAAAGGAGGGATGCAAACAGAATAATGTGTGGTTCCATCCTGTATATTGCCTCTATATTTGCATACATCTCTGCTTGAAGTACCATTTCAGAAGTCATTCTTTCTCCTAAGGTTGTGTGTGTGTGTGTGTGTGTGTGTGTATGCACACACACACACATACATGGCAAGAAATGGTTTGGCTCCCAGACACTGGGAGGCATTTAGGCATTTAGGCAATGCTGGATTTCCCACTGTTTACACAAGGATTTCTTTCTGGAGAGCAGCTCTTTCTCATTACGGCAAGATGGCACAGCGATCTGGGCAGAAATATTATGCGCCTAAATGGGCATCAAAGTTGCATGAACATTATGTTCTTCTGACTCACTTTTGGTTCTGAGGTATTTTTAAACTTTTATCCTTCGGTGAATCAGCTCTTGTGTAAATCTATCCCCAAACACAAGCCCTTTTGTGGCTTGGAAATAGTGTTTTCTTTTGCTTCTTTATATTCTCTACAAAATTCTGTGTCCTGGACTCGTATCAAATTGAACTGGCCATCTGCTCTTCTCAAACAATTAGCCCCAGAAAGATTCTTCAGGGTTTGGACCGTTTGTGTATGAGTGAACATTCACAGTCAACAATGATTTTATTTTAATCCACGAAGGAGAGGAAAAGAATGATTCTGGTCCTTTCCACACTAGCAGGGCAATTCTGTGCCATGTTTATTTTGAAGCAAATCCCACTGTGTTCAGTGGAACAGTCCCAGGGCTGCCTGAGGCCCTCTAAAATGTCTATCATTGTGGTCCCACAACATGATAATCTTCCAATCCCCACCAATTTGGCAAAGGACAGAGTGGTTGGTGCACTACTACTGATGCATATAGAGACCTTCAAGCCAGCACCAGCCAGAACAATCCTAAGCACAGATGCTTTCACGTTTTGGGTCATTTTGTTTTATTAGTGTCAAGGAGATTGCCTACACCAGTCCATACCTAGGCAGGAAAGTTAAATAAAAACACAACAATGGAATAAATCAAAACAACCAAAGGAATAATTGAAGCAAGGCAGCCGAGAGATAGGCACTTTTTATTACTGCTGCACCTCTGGTCAGCACCTCCAGATCAAGACCCAAAGGTACTGCCCCGAACAAGAAAATATTTGAGGCTTTTATACAGGGCATCTACCATCTACTTGCCTGCAGACTGTCTCGCTAGAGTGGTACCTGCCCTGGTTATCTCCCACTTGGACTACTGCAATGCACTCCATGTGGGGCTACCTTTGAAGGTGACTTGGAAACTACAACTGCAGCAGCTAAACTGGTGACTGGAAGTGGCTGCCGAGACCATATAACACTGGTCTTAAAAGGATCTTCACTGGCTCCCAGTGCATTTCTGAGTACAATTTAAAGTGTTGTTGCTGACCTTTAAAGCCCTAAACTGCATCTGCCCAGTATACCTGAAGGAATGGCCCCACCTCCATCGCTTAGCCCAGACACTGAGGTCCTCCTCTGAGGGTCTTCTGCTGGTTCCCTCACTGCGAGAAGTGAACTTACAGGGAACCAGGCAGAGGGTCTTCTCAGTAGTGGTGCCCCCCACCCCGGTAAGAACACCCTCCCATCAGATGTCAAGGAGATAAAGAACTATACAACTTTTAGAAGACATCTGAAGTTTTTAATGTTTGATGTTTTATAATGTTTTATATTTTCTGTAAGCTGCCCAGAGTGGCTGGGGAAACCCAGCCAGATGGGCGGGGTATAACAACAACAATTCCCTCACACTCTGGAGATAGTGGTGCTATGTCAGGGCCCCAGAGATATTTTGGGTGAATTAAAATCTCTGCTGCAAGTAGCAGTGTTTGAAAGCTAGACTAGCTGTCTGCTGCACCTGCCTGTTAGCAGAAGAAGCCCCCCCCCCCCACCCCGGAGGGGCCCCCCCCCCCAAGGTGCTGATCATGATCACTGAGACATCCCTTTGGGCATTTTCTCCTCATTTATTACCACACTTTTGTCATCATACTCTATATAGGAAGACTGAGGTTCACAGTCTGCCCAAACAAAATATACAATCATGCTGTACACACATGGAAAGTGCACAGGCTGATATTATTGATGGAGCTTTAAAAATTCCAATCTATGAAGCTTCTTTTATTTTTGCTTTGGAACAAATTCTTTTTCTTTCCCAAATAGGAAGACTTCCCGGTGAGGTAAAGCCTATCATTTTCTTTCCTCTTTCCTGCTTGTCTTTTGCCACAGAAGCTAAAGGACGAGAACAACAGGTATTTCATTACTCTGAACCATGCCCAAAAGAAAGCAAGGAATCTAATTTCTATAGATTTCTTCATGGTGTATTACTGGCAGTAACATTATAATCCTCCCTAAATCGCCCACACAATGGGAAATACCTGATGGCGATGTATGGGATAAGGAACTAGAATAACTCTGAACATGAAGGCACACATGCACAAAGGAGTGCTATAAACAGCGTGGCACATTCAAGAAAGGTTCACTTTGTTTACAACATGAAAACCTACACACACAAAATGGCGTGGTTTCAAAAGGCAATCCCATAGGCTGGTTCTTTTCTCTTTACAGCAATTACTATATAGAAAGCAAATAGGTAAAGGTAAAGGGACCCCTGACCGTTATGTCCAGTTGTGGACGTCTCTGGGGTTGTGGCACTCATCTCGCTTTACTGGCCAAGGGAGCCAGCGTACAGCTTCCAGGTTATGTGGCCAGCATGACTAAGCCACTTCTGGTGAACCAGAGCAGCGCACGGAAATGCCATTTACCTTCCCACCAGAGCGGTACCTATTTATCTACCTGCACTTTGACGTGCTTTTGAACTGCTAGGTTGGCAGGTGCAGGGACCGAGCAACGGGAGCTCACCCCGTCGCGGGGATTCGAAACGCTGACCTTCTGTTCGGCAAGTCCTAGTCTCTGTGCTTTAACCCACAGCGCCACCCGCAGCAAAATCATAAGGTGGGGGGTAGGCAACCAGTGGCCCAGAAAGGCAATCTGGCCCACAGGTTTAGGCTCCAGCCTAAGTCCCCAGTCTCAACAGAAATGTTGGAGAGGTTGCCAAATTTGGATTGGCTCATTTGGATTTTTGAGCAAATGCCATGGGCACCTCCATTTCTGCTCACTTCTCTCCCCTGTTCTCTGTGCCAGCCTCTCCCCAACAGAAGGGGAGAGAGAGAGAGGAAAACACTTGGCGTTTTCAAGGGATGTGGGTCAAAAAAAATCAAGCTGAAAGAGGAAGTGGGAAAGAGCCCCAGTCTATTAACTTCCTCTTTCAGCCCTATGTACTTTTCAAGAGAGAAATGTTTCACCACCTTCCTTGACCAAATGGGCAGTGGAGGGTTTGCTTCAGTGGCTCTGAAAGCATAAGGGTGAGACCTCAAGTGTACCATTGCACCCTGTGTCACATTGGCAAGCCTATATTCCTATATTCCTATATTGTATATAGGAGCATTGGATAGGGGAAGTTGCGTGAAGACAACAATCCATCCTTAGCGAGCAGGGGTGAATATGCCCTACATATATTCTCACCAGTAGATTGTAAAACGATTATGAGAATATTGTTTTGGGGCATGTGGGAGTATCTGCTCTTTTGAGTACTTTTGCTAAATTCAGGTCCAACGACTTGAGATCTAATCCTGTCTAGGCCACTGAAGATAGTCGGGTTTATTTCCAAACATATAAATGTAGCATCAGGGTCACTGAGCAACAGGAAACTGCCCCGAAATGGTAACTGCTTGGATAAGGATAATGAACTTGTGCTTTACTAATAAGTGTTTTTTAAATGGTTATGCGAAATGTGAGTTGTAGGGTCACCGAAATCTTAAACTCAGGTTGGTCTTATTATGCAGGATTGTAGCGATGCCAAGAGGGTGATGCCAGTTAAGATGAACCTCATCCAGCAGAGTTTGGTCCATGGGGTATAATGGGGCAATGCCCCACCAACTTCATCCTGCCCTCACCTTCCTGCCTTATTTTTTTTTTACCACCTGCCCAGGGAGTGTCACTGCCTGACATCTTCCTCCTCCTTAGCCGCATTGTTGGCCATGCAGAACTCAGCAGGGAGGATAATAAGGAAAAGAACCAGAATTAGTTGGTCTCGTCCATCATTGGCTCTGGCACTGCCTTCTGTTTGGGTCTCCTGCATTCCACCCCACAAGTCTTGATGGACACTAGCCACTATTAACCTGTTGGTAATGAAACTTTAACACAAACAGAAAGTATGTTCATTCGACAATCAAAGTTCCACTTTGTTCCAAGCATAACCCTTTCTCCAGGAGAATGTTTTCTGCCAATTTAGCTACAGCAAAAATACCTTCAATTTTCTGAGCCTTAAATTATCACGTTCAAATGTAGGATGAGTCCAGAGCAGGCCTTTCTGTATCGAAGGTAGCAGAATCACTTATTTTGATTCATGTAGCTATATCTGGCAGCAAATAGACCCTTGGAAAACGGTTGTACAGCCTTTAATGTGTTGGGATTTCTTGAGTAATCTGTTGAAATAATACATTTCCTATGCACCTTACATTGTGGCGGAGATGGCCAGCTGGCAACATGGAGGCCAGGTCTGGCCCCTCTCCTGATTTTTGGCATCCCATACATTAATTCCATGTTTCCATGCTTGGCAGGCCTTGAATTAAATTGAGATGCAATCTTCATTTGGTTTTTTTGCATCTTCTCAATTTGTACAGGAAGTGGGTCCCTGCCAGCTACTGCTTCCAACCGGTGTGAAATAAGAGCATGCCCCAGTGGAAAACCAAGTTATAGGGGTTTCTTAATATCCTACACTTTCACCCGTAATTCATACCCTCCAACATTCAACAGGTGAAGATAGGGACATTGCTCATTACCCTCCCCAACTGACCCTCCTCAACCCCCCATTTTTTGTCCCTGCCTCCGCAAACCATTTCCACCACCATTACACCAAGGGGACCCTGCAGAAAAACTCTCCACCATCCTAGGAAAACCCTTAAATCCCATTTTTATTTATTTTAATTTTGTTCTTTGGTAGGTTTACAACAACAGCAACATTCATACCCCGCCCATCTGGCTGGGTTTCCCCAGCCACTCTGGGTGGGTTACATGCATATATAAAAACATAATAAAACATCGAACATTGAAAACTTCCCTATACAGGGTTGCCTTCAGATGTCTTCTAAAAGTTGTGCAGTTCTTTATCTCCTTGATATCCGAAGGGAGGGCGTTCCACAGGGAGGGTGCCACTACTGAGAAGGCCCTCGGTAGAAAAACACATACCTATAAAGAATTTTTAAGAATTTTTTTTAGAAAGGGGCAAGATTTAATGCACACTTTACCCTTGTGTATGCATTTTGTGCATGTTATGTGGCTGGGGAACTGCACTACAAATATTGGGAGAAGTGTGAATTTCAAAGTGTGACTGTGTTTCTTGATCATAGATGGCCGCTTCATTGTGTAGTGATATTTGAGCTTCTGTGAATTAGCTCTCAGCGCTGTCACAGCAAAAACATTCTGAAGGGCTCTTTGCTTTGAATGTTTGTCTAAACGGCAACTAGTAGTCTTTGAGCTAGAAATATCCCCAAGCCAAGCCATTTAATGAGATGCAGAGGGCTGCCCTGATTCAAGCAGGCTAGAAATATTCGCAGTGGCTTTTCTTGTGGTCTTCCACACTTAGCTCATTTCTACTCCTTCTCTAAGACCAGGAAGTGTAGGGGCGTTAAAAAATGAAGGACTTGTGAAAAAGTCAACCAAATGACTTTTTTTTTGTCTTCCAGCCAACGTTTGTGTGCATTGTGTTTTCCTAGATTAGAATCTGAAGCAAAACAAACCTTCCAAACTTATCATAATGGATAACTAAGATGGAATAGAGTTGTGATTCAAGGACCCACCACCCGCTTGAGGATAAGAAAGACACATGGACACCGTATATTAGGTTAATGGGCTAAAAAAGGCCACAACTTTATTGATTACAGCATGTGAGAGGTATTGGCTTAGGCATTGGATAAAACAACAGAGCATGACTCCACCCCCTCGGGGAGGGGTGAGTCTATCAAGGGTTAACCACCAGTGGGAGGAGCCTGTTGATGCAAATACAACTGAAAGCTCCCCCTGATGTCACTGGGGGTCGTGCTATGGCCCTAGCCATCAGCAAGGGTATCAGACAGGATCCACGACCGCCGGATTCCTTTACCGGAATACCCATAAAATGGAGGGGTAGGCGATGGCCACACCCTGCCCTCCAACACACAACCATACTCCAATGCCTAACCACCCATACCCAAAAGTTGTGATGATTTGCTACAAGGTAGGCAAAAAACCAAGTGGCCGGTGCCAATTTGCCAGTTGGATAAAAATTCCTACCAGGCCCCTTGGCCAACCAAGGCGACCAGCCACAGGTCCATAGCAATGTCAAGAACCAAGCAATGAACCAAGGGAGGGTGGGTGGGTGATCCGACAAGAAGCAGCAGCAAATGGCTGAGAAACGCTGCTGGGCCATGTTTGAGCAGCTAAACCCCACCCCAAGCCTCCAGCCGATTGGCTGGCCACCTGGGGGCGTGGCACGTCAGCCAGAGCAGTTGGGCAGGGGGTTGAACACCCCCTGCCAAAGCAGGAAATGGCTCCTGCTCACAACTCCTCCCCTCCCTGAGGAGAAGAGGCTTTGTCAGAAGCGGTGGTGGTGGGGAGCTCTCATTGGACAGTTTTAGAATGCAAAGAACCAATTGTTTAACCTTTCTTCTTTTTTCCCCACACCTCTGACTTTCCTTATCTGCATTTGCCTGTATGTTGGCTGAATAGCAACCATTTGGAAGAAGCAAGTGGCTAGCCCTCATGGGAAGAGCCAGGCTTCTCTGGAGGCAGGGCTGCCCCCTCCTCATCCTTCACACCTGCCTTCAAGGGGCTGTTGTTGTTGACTGTTTGCTTCCCCCCTGTCCTGCTCAGGTCTGGGCATCACTGATGGAATTGCTGACGTCCGTGGGGAACTACAGCCATTACCGGCAGCGCTTTGCTGAGTGCATGGGCTTTAAGTTCCTCAAGTACCTGGTGGCTGTCCACGTGGCCCACCCTGACAGGCTGGACCGGGCGCACAAGTGCCTCAATGGGAACAAGATGCAGCAGCTGTTCAGCATTCTCAGTGAGCTGGCCATGGTTCAGAGCATCCACCTGCCCTTTGAGGCCAACCCTGACCTCCTCAACCTGCTCATGGTCTCCCTGGAATCTTGTACATATGCCAATAAAGGTCTGAGAATCTGAGAAGCAAGATTTGCCACAAAACCATGCAGAGCAGAGTGCACCCACTATTTCAACCAGCCAGCCATTCTGTTCTCCATAAAACTTTATTTCATAACCCTTCCCTCAGGTTTCCTATCATCTTCCCAACAACCAGTCAGTATTACGTGGCTACGGAACATGCTCAGACTTCCTTGGGCTCTTTGTGTGTGTGAATGGTGTCATTTTGGGCAGATAAGCACCAGTGTTTTTTCAGAACATCAGAACTATCCATCCATTAAGGTGAAGTATATGGGGTTCCCAGTGATCTCTCTTGCACACCTTAAATTTACTACTACTACTACTACTACTACTACTAATAATAATAATTGATTACTTATATCCTGCCCATCTGGACGTGCCTACCCAGCCACTCTGGGCATCTCCCAACAGAATATTAAAAACACAATAAAACATCAAACTTTAAAAACTTCCCTAAACAGGGCTGCCTTCAGATGTTTTCAGATAGTTGTTTATTCCCTTGACATCTGATGGGAGGGCAATTAATCCCCACAGCAACCCTATGATGTAGGTTAGGCTGAGAGGCAATGACTGGCCCAAGGTTGCTCAGTGAGCTTCAGTGGTTTGGTGGGGATTTGAACCCTGTTCTCCCAGGTCCCAGTCTGACACTCTAATCACTACGCTGGCTTTCTTAATTTGTGGGTCAAGAAAATACTCATTATTGGGGAAAGGTTAGAGCTTACATGGACAATGTCATATGAAGAACTGAGAAAATATGCACATTTTGGTGGCATCAAATCCCCACTAAATCGGGGTGTACATGCACCCCAAACCATTGGGAAAGGGGCTATATGTCTGTTTTCATGCCCAGTTCCTCATCCAACCACAGATGCAGATAACTATTTCCACATACACCTAGATCTTAGTTGGACTGGAGCAAATGGTTTTGTTTACTTGGTTTAAAAGTTGAAATGTTTTTATCTGAAAATTACATTAAAAATGTTTCCATGGTTTTTGCTTGTTGTATGATACTTTGAATTTTGTAAATAAATTGGGGTAAATCAACAGCAACACTTCTACCTCAGCAAAGCTTTTCTTCCTTGTGTTCAATATGAAGGACGATGAATTATGTCTCCCTGCTTGCATCTTGTACTTTTTAATTTCATCAAATGTGAAAAAACCCCTCTAATAATTCTCCATATTTCCAGCAATTTCACATTACATTTTTTAATTTCCTGAACTCTTTGCCATACATCTGGGCTTGGAACCTATATAACAGTGTGGCAGATTTCCCTTGGGAAATTAAAAGTTAGTGGCTCTTGTTCAATTATTCAGTTGTTCTTTATTAATATAAAAAACAGCAGATGCATAACTTTTTCTTTCTTTCACAAATCAACAGAACGGTGGCAGACCCCAGTTCCACAGCATTTGTCCATAGGTCTTTTGTTCCTTTTAGTTTGCAAAATAGTACATGTGTAATTAACATGGGCTCTGATCTGCCAAGTGATATGATCAAATCTTTTTCTATAATACATATCTTCAGTGGAAGGAGGAAACGCCTTGGCTAATACCCAGGGAACCACATGCGCAGCTGGGTCCCATCACTAATTATGGAAGGAAAAGAGCCAGTGGTGTTAACCATTCCTTAGTCAAAAATAGGGAAGCCCCAGCTGTGCTTATGGAACTCAGCTGCTGGAGCACATCCCCAATGTTTTGAGAAAGAATAACTTTCTTCTTCTTTTGAAACTGAACGTTTGAAATGGAACAGTCTATCTGGAAGCTAGGCAAGAATTTTACTTACTAGTATTGAAATAAATATTTGTGACTGTTCGAAGCACAGCAAAATGCCCATGTTTGCCATTCACATTTTGAATGGAGCATTTTGAATTTAACACTCAGCTTTGCATTTTGAATGTTTTCTCTCAAAAATTGAGTCCTTCCTCTCTCTCTCTCTCTCTCTCTCTCTCTCTCTATCATCTATCTATCTATCATCTATCTATCTATCTATCTATCTATCTATCTATCTATCTATATCTATATCTATCTATCATCTATCTATCTACCTATCATCTATCTCTCTATCTCTCTATCTATCATCTATATCTATCATCTATCTATCTATCTATATCTATCTATCTATCTATCTATCTATCTATCATCTATCTATCTATCTATCTATCTATCTATCTATCTATCTAATCTATCATCTATCTATTTCTATCTATCTGTCTATCTATCTATCTATCTATCTATCATCTATCTATCTATCTATCTATCTATCTATCTATCTATCTATCTATCTATCTATCATCTATCTATATCTATCTATCTATCTATCTATCTATCTATCTATCTATCTATCTATCATCTATCTATCTATCTAATCTATCATCTATCTATATCTATCTATATCTATATCTATCTATCTATCTATCTATCTATCTATCTATCTATCTATCATCATCATCTATCTATCTATCTATCTAATCTATCATCTATCTATATCTATCTATCTATCTATCTATCTATCTATCTATCTATCTATCTATCATCTATCTATCATCTATCTGTCTATCATCTATCTATCTATCTATCTATCTATCTATCTATCTATCTATCTATCTATCTATATCATCTATCTATCTATCATCTATCTATCTATCTATCTATCTATCTATCTATCTATCTATCTATCTATCATCTATCTATCTATCTAATCTATCATCATCATCTATCTATCTATCATCTATCTATCTATCTATCTATCTATCTATCTATCTATCTATCTATATCTATCATCATCATCTATCTATCTATCATCTATCTGTCTGTCTGTCTATCTATCTATCTATCATCTATCTATCATCTATCTAATTTGCCAACTTCCTATAGTAATGATTTTCTTGTTAAACAAGGAATGGTATAACCGGTTCACTGTCAAATGGATGCATGCTATTTATTTATCTATATACTCCTATCCTACCTTTTCAGCAAGGACTTCAAGGTTTTCCCCATCCATGTTATCTTCACAACAATCTGGTGAGGAAGGTAAAGCCAAGGGAGGGTGTTCCAATGTCATCTAGTGAGTTTCATGACTGGAGTAAGATTTGAACCCATTGCAATGTTAGCTATAAAGTGTTGTCAGCCTCTAAATACCATTGTGTTTCAACTAACAAATGTGGTAAAATACTAAATGTCATTGTACCTTAACCATCAAATACCAAGCACAAATATTGAAATGAAATATGATGGGATATCAAACACACAGATTCACAAATACAGAGTGAAGCCTCTGGAGACATCCGGGGGGATAAAAACAGCACCAAATTCTGCAGAGAGGACAAAATAATAATATGAAGAGCAAATCATTTCAGCTCTAGTGCCTATCAATGCATATCACCAATAATGTCTGTATCAGCATTTCACTAAAAAAGCAAACCATGTTGACAATTTCTGTCTTGAATTTAAAACTTGGACCAACTGCGCACTTCTTTTTCATTTGATTTATCTTGCCAGCCTTGATTTATTTTATTTTTCTTGACAAACTGCAATGCAACATCCCTTGGCACATACGCTGCATAATATCAGCCATTCGGAATTAGCATTTTGGGACCCTCTCCTTCTTCATCCTGATCCAGCAGGAAATATCTGCATATGTAAATGGTTCCACGTGCAGATTCTTTTGCTGGACAAGGAACTCTATGCCTAGATTGTCTCCAGATTAACATACATGCAGACATGTGCATCCATAGAATTTCAGAGTTGGGAGGGGTCTTTGAGGTCATTTAGCATAGACCCCTGTTCGGTTCAGGAATCTGGCAACTACAGCACTCCCTGCTTTTAAATACTTTCACTGGAGAAGAGCCCATCACCTCCCAAGACAGTCTGCTTCACTTACCAGCGGTTCTTATCTTTAGGATGTTTCTGTTCTGTTTAGCTGAAATTTGCTTCTGTGCCATTTCCACCCACTGAGTCTCGAACTTCCTTTCGGAACAACAACAACAACAACAACAACAACAAAACACAGATCTGCTCCATCTTCTTTGTGAAGCCCTTCAGATATCTGAAGGCAGCTACCATGCCTCCCTTTAATCTTCTCCAAGTGAAACATACCCAGCTTTCTCAACCATATCTTATAAGATTTGGGTGTTCTTTTGTTATCTTGCAAAGCATCCAACATACTGCCCATCTGCGCATCTGGGTGTGAATGGCATAACCCACATCTAAATGGCATATCTCATCTGAGCCTCAGCAACGACTCTAGTTAAATTAGGTAAATGAGAGACTGATTTCCCCAAGGCTCAGCAGGAAATTTGAAACCAGATCTCCTTAGCCAAGTCCCAGTATTCTAACCACTAAACTGCTCTGGTTAGGCATAATGTTTTGGCGTTCCCATGGGGGCTTATCCTAGTTCTTTGACATAACACTGTAATGAATGTTGATGTGCTGTAAGTTATAAGCGGAATTAAATACTGTTATGAATTTGGGGGGTGAGTCTAAAAAGTTCCCCGAGTTCCTTCCAATTCTTGGGATCCTGTATCTGTGGGGTGTATGTAGAATGCATAAGAGTAACCTTGCCAACCCAGTTCCTATATTAAGGTAAGGACTTTGGCTGGGTAGTTAAGCACCAATGAAGAAGTTGGCTTGTCCACAAATGGGTGGACCTCCCACCATTGCAATAGAGTTGTGACTGAGCTGGAAGCAGACTGGAAGCTGAAGAGACAGAGTCGTGCTTGCTCTGTGCTGGATCCAAAGCTGAAACTAATGAGGTGTTAATGCAGTGAGCTCCTCCATCAGGTTGCATATATGTGTAAATAAAACCATATAGCCTAAAGACACTTCACCAGGGCTTTTCTTCAGCCAGAACTCACTGGAACTCAGTTCCAGCACCTCTCAGGTGGGTTCCATTGCCATTATAAGAGAACAAGGGAGGCGTTCACGGTGAGTTCCAGCACCTCTTTTTCTAGAAAAATAGCACTGGCCTTCACTGACCTTCATTCCAAGGAAACTGAACCCCGAAGTCTCTCACGACTCAAGAGTTTGGGATGGTGTGGAACCAAACCCAAAACTTGGTTGGTTCCAGTTCCAGACTCATACTGTTTATAGCAAAGTAGGATGCAATGAAACTGATAGGAAATATTTGGTTCAGAATAAATGCATTGTAAGCAACCATAAATCCCTTGGAAAAAACCAAAGAATCTCTCCTGCATAGCGGTCCAAGATGTGCCTATAAATTTCAGGAGAAATGATGACTACCCAGCATGTTTACTTATTCCTGGATCCGCCCCCCCCATGAATTTCCTTTGAAAGACAAAAAATTGCTATGTTGTTGGAATCTACAAGGAAGGAGAGAGAAAGAGAAATGGACTTTTGGGAAACAATAGCGTCAGTGACTCTCTCCATTACATCATGTTCTCATTAGACTTTCAGCTGAATTTCAAAAATGTTATCAGGCTGTTTGCCAAAAGGAATAGTGTGCAGCACAACTGCATACCAGGTAGATGAAGGCACTGGAAGCCCAAATACAGAAGATCTCTCAAGGGGTGAACCTTTCCCTGCCCTGTTCTTCCAAACAATCTGTGGAATAGCTGTCCTGCGGCACACTTGCAGTTGTGAGGACAAAGCAGGCAAAGAGCTGTTTTCTGGGCTGCCTCAGTGCTTTCTGATTTGAATCCCATGCTGCAGAAGCAACACTGTCTAAATTAAGCAATTTGCAAAGGAGAAGCAGATGAAAAGCTTCTATGGCTCAGGAGTGTATTCCAATTTTTAAAAACCGAAACAGAACCAGAGAAACAAATGCCTTTATATTGATTTATTAAAATGCTGTGGAAGGGATCTCAAGCAACATACAGTGTGATTCTGTGCATGGATATTCATAAGTTAGTCCCATTGGATTCAAAGGGGCTTATTCCCAGGTAAGTGTATGACTGGAGACTGATTTCCTCATTTGATTTAAAGCATGCCTCTTCTAAATAAAAAGGTAAAGGGACCCCTGACCATTAGGTCCAGTCGTGACCGACTCTGGGGTTGCGGCACTCATCTCACTTTATTGACCGAGGGAGCCAGCGTACAGCTTCCGGGTCATGTGGCCAGCATGACTAAGCCGCTTCTGGCGAACTAGAGTAGCACACGGAAACACCGTTTACCTTCCCGCCTGAGCGGTAGCTATTTATCTACTTGCACTTTGATGTGCTTTCGAACTGCTAGGTGGGCAGGAGCTGGGACTGAACAACAGGAGCTCACCCCGTCCTGGGGGTTCAAACCGCCAACCTTCTGATCGGCAAGCCCTAGGCTCTGTAGTTTAACCCACAGGGCCACCCGCGACCTAATGTGCCAACTGTTAACAAATGCATTCTTCTTAAGGTGTTTCTAGGAGCAGTCCTCTGTATTAAGATGTTTGAAATTGTCCACTGTATCCTGCATATGACATTAGAGATGACTGTACTCTTGGCTGAGTCTCTTTGTGTAATAACAAGAATTAAAATCCTTTTAAGCAGGAATAATCCTGTGAGAATGCGAGCATGCACAACAACAAAACAGTTCTGATGTTTCAGAGACCTTCCTCTTGTTGGTTGCACATGCAACAATTCAGCTGATTTGTGCTGTTGTTTACATTGAGGCCTCCCTCCCTTGGGGAGACATTGTAGGTCATCAGCCTTGTCCATCTGTGCTTATTCTCTTGCCTTATTACAGCAACATTATGAGGGAAGCTTTTATTCCTATCCTAGAAACTGAATCTGCTGCCTCTGGCTCCACAGCTGTTTGGCTTTCAACATCCCATAGGTTATATGCATTCTTTCCAATCTAATGAGACTTTCAGCTTTGTTCTCACATTTTATTTAAGTATTTTAACACCCCTGGTATGTAAAATTTCAAGGCAGTGTACAACCATATATACAAATACAACAAAACATTTGTGTATCATCTGTGTATCTGAACATCTGTGTATCTGAAGAAGTGTGCATGCACACGAAAGCTCATACCAAGAACTAACTTAGTTGGTCTTTAAGGTGCTACTGGAAAGAATTTTTTTTTTGTTTCAACAAAACATTAAACACCTCAACAACCGTATAAGATTATCATTAAAAGGACAGGCTAATCTTAAGAAAATTTAAACCGTGTAGGCCTTTTTCGGCATAAACATTACAGAGGGTGGGCCTCTCAAGCATGCTGAATTCTTGGTGGCTACAGCATCACATTGACATGCATTTGTGAATATGACACCACAGATATAATGGCCGAGATGACACACACATGCAGCCTTACTCATAATCTTAAGCACCACACTTCTCAACAGAGTTGGCTCACACGTTCAGTTGCCAGTCATAAAATATACAGTGATCAACTGATTTACATGCAGAATCAGCCCACTGAGGACCATTTGACAAGATAACGCTACCATGCTGATTCTAACCATCAACATCGCCATTTAATCATCAGTGGGCTTATGTGGTTCTTTACAATCTAAATTTTAATAAACAACAGCAGACAGGAAGGAAGATGGGAGTAAAGGAAAGAATAGAGGATTAAGTGCAAGCTCACACTTCGGCCTAGTTTCAGATGGAGATAAGGCGGATGACAACTTGTCAGGTTTCATATCCAAGACTACCTCCCTCAGGTCTGGGATTCTAAGGCAAATTGGTCACAAACCCTAATGAAGATTAAGTGATTCCTTTTTTTAAAAAAATTCACCTTAAAACTGTAATGGCTGCCTTTGCAGGAAAATCACAACAGCTTTATTCCTGCAATTTGACAAGATCCTCTGAAGGGACAACCTTGCACATGAATTTTATCCAATTGCCCCATAACATAAAAAGCTGCAGTGTGTGTGTGTTCTCAGCAAAAATGTACCTGGACCTATTTGCCTGTAATTTGGCAGAATTTAGCTACTCTGCCTTCAAATTTCATCCACTTCTGTGAAAAGGGGGCAAAGTTATAGCAATTTGTTGTTTGATTTCCTCATAATAAATGGACTTTTTGAGGGGAGGCGATGAAGCAAGCTTTGATGGAACCCAAGCTTGAATTGGGCAGGTTGCACAGTGTCCCAGATTTAGGTAGGCCATTTCTGAATTAGGGTTCAAACTGAATCTTGCTGTATGCCCCTAGGAAATAATCCTTTAGGCTATAACAAGCGTCCCCAAACTTGGCCCTCCAGGTGTTTTGGGACTACAACTCCCATCATCCCTAGCTAACAGGACCAGTGGTCAGGGATGATGGGAATTGTAGTCCCAAAACATCTGGAGGGATGAGTTTGGGGATGCCTGGGCTATAATAATAAGGGCCTAAGTATGGTTCTGGTGACATCAGACATGGGTTCATGGAATCATAGAATTGTAGAATTGAAAGCCAAAGGGTCTTCTTGTCGAAACCCTGGCAATGCAAGTGACTCAACTAAAGCATCAGTTTTGGGCAAGATCTTGAAGTTAGGAAAGCTAAAGGTTAAAAACATTCTGTGTCTCATTTCAAGCTATGATTACATATGAAGCATTTGTGTGGTTTCAGTTCCGCTTTCTAAATGCAAAAGCAAAAGAAAAGAAAATCAAAGCAAAACCCAGCTTGTCTGTTTTGGGGTCTAAACCACTGAGTTTGGCTTAATTTCACCTAAAACCACAATTTGTCTCTGAGTGGCTCAGAATTTAAGCTCAGGATCATGAACTTTGGCAAACCTCTCAGAGCAAGTCAGGGTCCAATTATCCTGCAAGTTACTCCCGATGAAATCACTGAGCGTTCTGAATTTTTAGAGTTTGTATGGAAACCTGAAACCAGACGAGTTTTGCCTTGTTTCCCCTCGCTTTAACTATTGTTATCCATGATGCAAGAATCTTTCTGATGCAGTACGAATCCTTTGATAAGGTAACATATGTATGATGTTGGAGCTGGGTTTTTTATGTCTTAAAGTTTAAAGCCACAGGAAGTTCTTAAAAGCAAATCCTGTTGAAATTGGATCATCTTAAAGGATGGTCCTGATTATGGGTGGGTCCACAACACAGTCCCTCCCTCCTTGGCATGGGGGGAGTGATGCCCTTTACGTCAGGGTGGCACCACGATCACCCCAGGCCTCTTTTGGCCAATCACGATTGAGTGGGGTGGTTGTGGGGGTTATAAAAGCGGCAGTGCAATGTGCGCTGAGGACCTGCTGTGCGCTGCCGAACACCTGCCCTCCCTCCCTTTCATTTTAGGTGCCCTCTGGACTTTGGTTGGTCGCTTGTCTTGGGACGGGGGACAGGTAGGATTTTTTCCCACTTGGCAGATTGGCACTGGCCACTTGGTTTTCGCCTACCTCTTAGCAATCGTCACAACTTTGTAATGTTTTGCAGTTAGGCATTGGCTTATTGATGTGGGGTGGGGTGGGGAGGGGAGGTCAGCCATTGACTGTCCCTCCATGTTCAAGGGTATTCTGTTAAAGGAATCCCGGGCCTGGATCCTGTCCGAAGTCCGCTGGAGACTCTAGGGCCATGCCAGGCCTCTGGGAACACCGAGGAGGGCTGCAGGTGGGTTCCATCGACATGGTTCCCTCATTGGTGATTTACCCTTCCTATCTCCCTGCAAGGTGGGCAGGAGTCAGAGTTTATTGCCAATGCCTAAGCCAATACTGCTCACATTTCCTGTAATCAATAAAGTTGTGGCCTAAATTTTGCCCATTAACCTTAAACCAAAATCTGTGTCTGTGTGAATTTATTTCTTCTTGGGGGCCTTGACACGCAAAAACCAGCATCCACTCCCAACTCAAATTAACAGGAGCTGCATAGAGTGCTGCTATGCAACCCCCATTCATTTCAATGGGACTTGCACAAGAGAACTTCCCCATCAAATGTGCCTTTTATCTGGACATGATAACTGTACAATAATTATATACCCCAAACTACTGAGATTGTTTCAGGATACTTAGCCAAGATTTTTAAGGTCAGATTTAAAACTACTTGATTTTACTTAATGGTGGCTACTGAGCCTTTTTATACCTTTATGTATTGTCTGGATTACCAATGTTTTATGGGTGGTTTTCTCTCTGTCTCTTTTATTATTTTATTGTCTAAATTATGCCAATAAAGGCTGAATGAAATGAATGAAAAATAAGATATATGGAAGCCCTGAAGGCAGAGGAAAAGCTCATTCCTTACCCTTCAATAAACTGATTATAATTTTATTTTTATAATTTGTACTTCCCTCCCCTTTTGATAAACTTGTTCAATGTGACTTGCACATCTTTCTAGTTTTTGAAAAATACGGTTTCAAATTAAGGTAACACAGAAGGCTAATATCAAAGGTTAATTCAGATCAATCCAAATTAAATATTGTGGTTTTCTGCACTAACTAAACTCAATGTTTATAATGCCCATAGATTCTGATTCTCTGAAACTGTTTGTTCCAAGACTGTGCACAGAAAGTCCAGTTTTTCCCCAAACTGCTGCACCAATAGAGTCACTAACTTTTACCCTCGTTGGCAGAGCTTCAGGTTCAGTAGTTGAATTGCCAGGCAAATCATTCTAGAGACCAGGTTAGGGTTAATCTGCCCTTCACTATCTACAGGAATAGTCTCACTCCATATATATTGTATTACATAGGACTCTGCGTTACTTCATCATTTAATCTCATTGTGCAAAGAAGTTTGCCTCTCGAGAAGAATGGACTTTACTCATCAGAAGCATCAAACAGAGGTTGAAGGAGAATTTTGCCTATGAAAGCTCTTCTTCATTTACTAATTTTTCTATTTCTTTTTTTTTTTAAATGATTTGAATGCCTTTCAAGGTAAAACACTCAATACACCTTGATGGGTTCTCAGATTGCTAATGGAAATGGTTATAGCCTCTGAGAAGAATCTGGATAATGTATTTTTTTATTAGCCAATAAATCATTAATTTGGTAATGGAGAGAATCCTGAGGGATATTTATAAGGCAGGTTTGGTGGTTGATTGGTTGAGGTAAAAGGGAAGAAAAGTAAGGATGGGAGGAAAGAAGGAAAAGTGATAACAAAGGAATTGAGGTATAATGACTGTTGAATTTTTCCTCTAAAGATCCTTCCTCCATTTTTTTCATTTGCGAATGCCCAGCTGGGGACTTAAATTATGAGGGAACTGTGCATCTGATTATTACTTTGTTCACAGAGCAGAGGAACTGAGATATGCAGTAAGGACAGATGTTACCCCTGTGAAAGTTAGTTGATGTCCAAATTATCTGATGTCCATATGAATTACTTAAGATGCTTTGAATGGACACCAATTATTAGCTGGAAGTAAGTCTCCTCTCCAGAGTCTCATCCCTGGATTTGAATTTCTATTGATTTTCCAGCTGCAGGGCTTTTGTTAAAAATCTTGAAGAGATCTGCACCAACACTGAACTATAAGGGAAAGTACTCGTGTACAAATACAACTGGTGTCTGCTGTATTTTGTACATTTTATCGTGATGGATTGCAGTGAGATGTTTCACACTTAGACTTGCAAGATTGGCTTGCATAACATTATCTGTTTGTGTTTTAATTTACTCTCTATAAATGGTAGGTCACCCAAGGACTCTTTGTGAAGACCTATTGTCCTTCCCTTAATTGAACATCTGTCAGGTTGTTGTTGTTGTTGTTTTCCATGGGCTTAACATTCTGGGTAATAGACCAAAAATCAGAGTTGTTAGATACCTGCAGTGGAATCACACCGCTTTCCTGCAGTGCCACATCTGACTGACTGCATATTCAATTTTACATATTTGAATCCTTTCCTGTGTAAAACAACAACCTTGGGAAACTAGCATGTCTGGAGAAACGGCCACTACCCCCCCCCCCCCCTCCTGGGGGGACAGGTGTACTGGCGTGGGTCCGGGGGTAGTATCACAACCCTACTCTCTCCCCCCCCCCCCCCCCCATTTCAGAAAAGCACTCAGGCAGAGTCTTTGTCCCAGTTGGTCTGATGACAGATCAGCCAAAGAAGAGAATCGCTGCATTCTCTGTAAGGTCTTCAGAGTAGAACATGAAGGAGAAATTGGCAGGAGTCAAGGATTCTTGCTGGAACTCTGAACTTGGCTGATGAAACAAGAACTGACCCCAAATCAAGAACTAGAATTGATACGAGAGGTAGGAACCTGCACACCAGCTGTCAGGATGTTTTGCTGATGAACACTTGTAAAATGCAGCAAAGGTTTTTCCCCAGTTGGTTTGTTTATAAAGCGAGGACGGCTAATTAAAGACAGAGAAAGGTACAGGAATGATACTGATGAATCCCAGCTATAAAACCCATAAAGATCTCTTGCGTTTCTTTCGATGGTATTGAGATTTTGTTTTTTTACATACAGAGCTCATGTGATGAATGATGGTTTCTGGCTACTGTTGCATGTGTATTTTCACAGCCAGGGAAGAGGATCGTGAAGAAAACAGGAGAGAGGAGGGAGAAAGTGAAAAGAAGACTAATTAAATAATTATTCCAATAAGGCTAGTACAGTAATGTCAACCAGATGTTTTGAATTCCATGAACACATCTGATCTTCAGAAGTGCACACTTGTGTGTGTATTGCTACACGTTCTCCAAAAGTCAGTTGGATCCTCTGATGGGACAGAGAACTCATAACATTCCTTCACTAGATTATTTCTGATCTGCAAGCCAGTGGCTTTACTCAAACAGGGGGCTACTGGACCCAAGATTACCAAGACAGTCATATCTACTGGGTCTTCTCCACATCTGTTTTGAGCAGGTGGTGGCTGCACTAAGCAGGAAACACAGACGTATCTGCTGCCAATCAATCAGTCAGGATACTCCTGCTTCCTAGTTCCTGCATGATGCTAGTTCCCAGCACAATGTAACCATTGCTGGATTCTTCAGTTTCAGGCTGGGGGAGGAGGGAATTAAATGTTTAACCACTTCCCTACCTATTAAAATGTGAAACAGGAAATCTCCACCTCTCTCTCCTGCTACAGCCAGGGTCCTGCCACCACCTCCTCTCCTCACTTCCCTAGTGGCAGGGAGGGGGGAGGAGCTCCAGTTAGCAGTTATTCACTGCAATGGCTGAGTTCTACCTCTACTGGTGGAGGCAGAATGCTCGGACTTGGAACTGGAGGAGTCTCAGTCTGCACCGGATCGTCTGCCTCAGGTGGCATCTGAACAGAGTCTGGAGCCCCAGTCTGCACAGGTTCCCCTGCAACAAGCAACAGCTGGGCCAAGTCAGGGGCCTGAGTCTGCCCTGGCTCCAGATGCGGGGATTACCTCGTTGCCTTCAACTGGGCAATCAAGTACAGCTGCTCCACTACCAGTTGGGTCAGGAGAGGCTGAGGCGGCCCCTGTTGGGTTGCCATAAGGTGGCCAGGAAAAGAATATGACAGGACTCCTGTACCTTTGGGAGTTGTGTAGAAGAGGGAATGTCAGCAGATGTAGCTTATTACTCCTACCTCTGGCCAATCTACCAGGAGCTCTTGTTTTGCTTGGGTGTATGGACCTGGCCTTCAGCAACTGCACAGAATGATAATGCTTTGTTATTGTCAGGAAAGCTGTACATGAGTTCCATCCTGAGACAAAACAAACACACCCTTTATTCTGCAGAGATAAAGAGATAATATCATTCAGGTTTTGGCAAGGGAATGACAGCTAGGTTTTGGTAAAATGCCTTTTTTTGGTCTCTCCTCTTATTCCAGATGTCATCCTGCTGAGTAGATCCAGCAATGCTCTCTTTCAATCTTCATTTCACCTTTAGCAATGATACAGCAGTTATTAAGGAATTATTATTATTATTATTTTTAAAATGAGACCACAGTGTGGAAGATAATGAATCAACAGATTAAGAAAATTATATCCTCTTTTCCCAAAGGAGCCCATATCCAGGGACCAGATCCTTGCTTTAGCTAAACTCCTTAAATCAAGGGAGAAACATCTTTCCCTCAAATTATCCTGGAGTGATCTCTTTGACGTCAGTCGGCCTACTATGAAATGAGTGGTTTTTAGGACTGCAGCAGTCTTGGTATAAATTGGCAGGACTCCACTGAAAGCAGCGGAAATCTCTCAGTTAACCCCAGCTGAGGATTTGGGCCTCTGTTTCAGACAAGGAATTGACAACACGGAAAAACAAAGTGGGAAGAAAGATATTGTTTATATCAGCAGAGATGGAGCTGAAACACAACCCTCTTTCCCCAACACATTGTGATCCCAATAGCAATCAAGTATTCCTGTCGACCATAATCGATTAAGATTAAGGGTAGGAGGCAAATATAGTGGAAGAGACCACTCCAGATAGTGGGGAAAGAATAATCTCAAAAACAATGTATTTATGAGAATATAGAAACTACACAGACATGGTGTGTTCTGGACACCTGTTGGGAAGATGTAAGGCTGTTCTTGAGCTGGATTTTATAAACTTGGGCATATTTTATAATCTTGAATTCAATCATGCTAGGGTTACTGTTTCTAGAATACAGAATCATCGTAGAAGCAGCCAAGTACATTTGGGGGGATGTGGAGATTGTTGTTGTTGTTTGCTTGTTGTTACAATTGGAGGACCACTACAAAATGTGGCTCTGTCCCTGCAGCCCTAGATATGAGCACTTCATTGCTATGTAGCAGAGGGAGGCTTCTGGAGGGCTCTCTCCTCCTGATTTGTACCCAGGCTTACTTCTGCTAGGGTGTGGGGACTACAGGGTTGGTGTCAAAGGCTTCTTAAATTTACTGAAGCAAAATAAAAATGGAAACGTTTTCTCATTTACAGGAGCTGCCATAGTTGGAAAGCATTGAGATGCCAAAATGGCAATATACTGTTATTTATCTGCAGAAATTGTGCTTTCACCTATTGGACTTCTGCTCCAAGTCCTCAGTGCTTTCCCGCTGATGTTTTCTACTGTAATCAGTTACCAGTAAAATGGTACATTGGTAGATGAATGGCTTGGGTCCTGAACAAATTGGCTCCTGAACGCCACAAACCCGGAAGTGAGTGTCATGGTTTGCGAATGTTTTTCGGAAGCCAAGCGCCTAATGCAGCTTCCACAGCTTCTGATTGATTGCAGGAAGCTCCTGCAGCCAATCGGAAGCTGCACCTTGGTTTTTGAACGGTTTCAGGAGTTGAACAGACTCCTGGAATGGATTAAGTTTGAGAACCAAGGTACCACTGTAACTAGTTAATGGACCCTTGGTGTCATTCAGCTGGGGTTTCCCCCCCTTTTCTTTTCATCTTACCTGCACACCCCTATCATGGGTTCTGTTTCTTAAGTCACACCAGAATGTGACAGAATGTTGGGACAGTGGGTGGAACGTTGGGATCCAGCTTTATATAAAAATGTTAAGAGCAATGGGAAACCCATGTGTTAGTATCGGATCAGGGCCAATTATTGCCACAAGGGAAAGTGTTGCCCCGAAGCCACATCCCAGCAGCTTCCTGGTGGAACTAGCAAAATAAGATTAGAGGGACGGATGTTTGCAGGATTGGCTGGAATGGGTTTGTTACGAAACTAATGGGAAGCTTTTACCGCTGCGAGTAGAGCGGGGCCTGTTTATTTTGGTTTCTGCTCCTGCTCGGTGGGCCAAAGAATTTGGTCAGCTGATTCCTTTTGGACTGCTTTTTGTCTCCAAATGTGTAACTGCTAGTGTAACATCCTCTGCCTATTGTGCAACAGCCTGCTTTCCTTTTTAAAGCTTGCCTTTATTAAATGATTGCTTCACTAGGAAATTGAAAGTGTTACTGAAACACAGCTTGCCCAAACATTGTGGCTCAGCTGTCTGCACATAAGATCTCCTTGGGCTTTGTTGCTTGGCAGCGGTCTCTTCCAAAGCCCTCTGGAAATAAGGAGGATGTCTGCCTAGGAAGGCCTTAGACCACAGAGGCAAGAGGCCTTTTCTGCTAAGATGCTTTATCATATACAACATTTATTTGTAGTGCAAGATATCTTGGCACCTTTTGCTTATCAAAAAGGGGGTCTGGTTTGCTTGCTGTTGTTTATTAAATGACAAGGGTGGTCCAAAACAGGCCAAATGGAAACACACAGCTGATTTGTCTTTTGTATTATTTGTAAGATAGATGAAGAATCTGTATTGAGCATATCATGGTTGTGCTCTCTCTGTATAGGAAGAAACCTCTGACACACTTGCGGCAAGTGACTCGCCACTTCTGCCTGGCTGAGAAATGGACATCTGGCCATTATAGTGCCTAATTAACTTGTTTTAAACTGTTTTAAATATCTTATTTTAAGGGTGGGTAATAAATCAAAATAGTAACAATCACCACCTCAAGGCCTGCCCAATGGAATAAGGACACAGCTGTAGACCAGTGTAACATGACTAGCAAAGCAAAATGACAATGGGATTGTATAAACATCAGGTACAAACTACACATTAATCCTGCTGCGTGCCCTTCAATGTGTAATTTTTCTTGTAAAAATAGCCAGCATGGGGGGGGCCCTGATCCAGATTGAGAGCCTGGTGTGGAGGAATGGGGGTCCCTGTTCCAGATGCAGGGTAAAAAGGGGTTAAATCTTCTCTCTCCATTTGCTTTTATCCTCTTAATTATCATTCCTCCCCTCCACCAGTTGCCATTTGCATTCTTCTTCTTTTCTTAAAGTGAAAGTTAAATGCAAAGGTGCACTTAATGTCACACCATATTTGGCCTTTAGGTAGGGTTATTGATAGCCTGAATCACTACAGGTAGCCACAGATAAGATTAAAAGTCAAAGTGAGCATATAGTGACTCAGTTTCAGAACCATCTATTCTGTGGTCAGCAGAGGAGGGTAGTCAAGAATGAGGCATTCTCGTCTGCCACTAGAAGGATCAACTGACGATTATTTTATTGATTCAGTTCACTCATAAAACCATGTTCCAGTAGGTTCTGGGGTCTGAAGAGCCAATATACCTTAAAGTTGGACCAGTAAGAATGGTTGGCTATTGAGCTCATGTTTCCTTCATCCGTGATCCAACCAGGCTCTGCTTCTGAACGAAAATGTCTTCTGCTGCCCCGCCCTGATTTTTCCTCTTTGTTTCACATACAGGATTCTGTATGAAGACCAACCAGTTTTAAAAACAATTTGTTGTTTGCTAAGCCCGTGCTTTACAAGGAAGTCTGCAGACAGACCTCTCTAAACATGCATCCATTCCTGAGATCCTGCTGCATCTGACCTGTCCTGGTTTCATGTTCTTGATGCTTATCCTAAACAACACAATGCTTCCTTTATTCTCTTCCCATGGAACATTCTGGAGGCTTAATCACCATGAGTCACTGTATTAAATGGTCAGCTTTCATTAGCATGGTTCTACTTTCACTTGGCAGAAGCACTAGAGCATTCCTTCCTGGTTCCATTTTTATAATGGCTAGAACTAAGATAATAGGTGTGTTTTTTTTCTTTCTGAAATGAACTGTAAGAATTTCACAATGCTTAGATTTCACATTGCAAAATCAAAACTCAGGCCAAAGGCTGCGGGAGAAAGTTGAAAACGACAGCTCTTAACTCAAATGTGACATGAAGTAGCTTATTTCTGAGGAGGCTTTATATCCTGCATAGGCACCGGCTCCTGGGGCTGAGGCACTTTCAGCCCCCCAATGTGTTTTTTTAAGGGCCTGGGCCCCTTCAATGTTCAGAGAGTGTCTGGCTCCACCCCCTGGTTTCTCACAATGTTGCTCGTGACATCAGGACCTCACATCAGGGGCCCTCAATCATCTTGAGAAGATGGCGCCTCTGATATCCTGCCCACCTTACGAGGAGCAGGATGTTTAAGAAGGCCATGGAGAGTGCAGTGATTTTATATACACAGACACATTTGAGATCCTTGTGGGATTTCTGAGTATATGAGTGTGGACCACATTACATGGTGCTTTACAGAAATGACAAGGGGGGGAAGTACCTGCCACGAAGAGCTTACATTCCATTTAAAAGAAAGGGAAGGGAGAAAAGGGAGAAATGTAGGTGGGGCTGACTTCAAAGAGCTGGCCTTTGGGGACATCTGCTGAGTGCCCACACCCCAGTAGGGCCCCCACAAATGCCAGCTGCAATGAAGTAGCTGCGCTGAGGAGGAGCATGGACGGTGTCTTACCCATGGGATGAAAGGGTAGCAAAGTCAAATAATGTGACTTAATGCATTTAAATATAGTCCATTGTCATTTCAACCTAGTGCTTCAATTAGGGAAGGGGCCTATCACTCTCCAGATATGGTTGCATGCCTCATCAGCATGGGATGATAGGAGTTGTAGTTTAGCAACATTTGGAGACTGACAGGTCCACTAAACCTGGATTTAAACTGTTTTAAGACTTAATTATAATATCAAAAATTCTCTCTTTGTGTCTGTTGCGCGCACACACTGATTTTTGTTCCTTCCCATTTTGAGCCATTTTAAGAGGTGTCATTCTTGAACCAGGCCCTTATTCTTCAATCAAACTGGAACCTGTGATGTGAATTACCGAACTGCTGGCATAAACCCAAGGACCCTGTGCCTCTGCACACACCCCACCAGTGCATAAGTGTGAGTATGCACAGCTCACAACAGAATCATAGCAGAGGGGTGAGACCCGCCTTTATTTAATAATGGGAGCTATCTAATATTCAGAGGTCATTATACCTCTCAGTTCTGTTCCTCCAAGATGGGCAAAAATCAGAATGAGCTCTTTGGCTTGGCAGCTTTGCTCATGTTTGAGTTGTTATAAACCCTACTATTTGTGTAGCAAGATTTCTGGGAGTACACTTTTTAAAAAAAACCAAAAAAACCCCCAGCTTTATTTAGTACAGCAAAGATTTACAATCTGGTTATCGAGGTACTAATCACTGGGCCAAAGCGTGCAATTGGTCTAAGAGCCCTTGTACAGTTTCGTTTCCTCTAAATAAGAAAGTATTTGGCCTAATGTTCTGTGTGACTATATTCTGATACTGCTTGCCTCTGTTATCAGTTATGTCTTGAGTTTTGATTAAGGTTTTAGGTAATACATTGACTGCCCAGCCCAACTGTGACAACTGGGCAGTAGAGTCAGTCAAGGCAGAGACATTTTGCTGCCACTGCACAAAATCCCTTAATATTTTACAAGATACATTGATAGGTAGAAGCACAGGCGCCAACTCAAAAATATATATTGGGACAGGGCCTCCCCACAGCTGCAGTGGACCTCGTGCAATTGGCCTAAATGTGCAGTAGTTTGCTCATGCTGCTGTTTCCTGCAGATTTGCCAGCGATCTTCTCAAGGTTGCTGCCTGATCGAAACACTTATCCGCAACAAGGATCATGGAGCTTCCACATAGGGAGGAGTCAATCACAGTCACACTTGCTTCCTAGGCAAGGAAACCTCAGCACATCCATTAGCATCTCATGCCTTGCCCAAGGACGGAGTCATAATTCACAGAAAGCAGTCTGAGCAATCAGTCTGTCATCTCTCTCTCTCTCTCTCTCTCTCTCTCTCTCTTCAGCTGAAATTTTCTCTGAAGGAGAAATAAAACATACACACACACACACATACACTCTTGCAATCTGTCTTGAAGTTGTCTCTCTCAAGCTGCCTGTCCCCTCCAATATATTCCTCCCATATGTTACCTTCCCATCGGGCTAAATATTTGGATTTCATGTATACTTTTAAAGCAAACTTGCCAAATGAGAGAGCGGCTCCAAAACAAACAAGTGGTTTATAGGCACATTGTCAACAAGCAGGTCAGATTGTATTAGCCTTGTTGACCCTCCTCTGGTGTCAATGGAGCAGTTATTTTCTCTGAGAACAGCCAAGTCTCTGACTCATCAGAAAGGACCAAGAGGAAAAGAAAAAAGCAGATGGATCTGAGTTACTGCTGGTAGTGGAAGGAACTGGGGTTTTTTTGGCAAGGGAGAGAGGTAAAGCTTAATTTCCACCACTTTTCTTCAAGAAATGCAACCTCCTCCTCATGTTTGGCAGCTTTATATGTTTATATTCAATGGCGGCTGATGCCCACTGGGTCTGGTAGAACAGATGGCAGGGAGAGCAACACTAGGTGGAATCAGAGCCCATGACAGGCAGAGCCAACTCAGTCTAGATTTGTCCCCATCCTCCTCTCTGCTGAGTTTTGCACGAGCAAAACTGAGACGAAGGAGGAAGCTGATTGGCTGTGCTATGCTAAGTACAGTAATTTAATTTACTGAAATCGGGAATGCTTAAATGCATTACTGTGTGTTTAATTCTGGAATGTTCCCCAGTAACTTCCGTGTGATTGGTTAACTCTGGTCACATGGGAGGTATCTTATTACATTCTCCATTTTGGTCTTGTGTATGAGCGACTTGACTGTAATGGCTGCATCTTCATGAACACTGAAGAAGAGACAGTGCTGGCTAACTCTCTCTAAACACAATGAGAGGAGTGCTAATGTTTCCGTGTGAATGTATGTGACAGAAAGAAGCATGGAAGCTGATGTTCTCGCAAAGAAGCAGTAAAGAGAAGTCTGCTGGAAGGAGAGTGGCTTTAATGCGCATGACTTCCTATGCCAGGGGTGCCCAAACTTTTTTCAAAGAGGGCCAGATTTGATGAAGTGAACATGTGTGAGGGCTGACCTTTTTTATGATTTTACCCCCCAAAAGTTGAGCTTTTTTAAAGATTTGACCCCAATAAATAAACTGCTACAGGGGCCAGATAAAACTGGCCAGGGGGCCGGATTAGGCCCCCAAGATGGACTTTGGACATGCTATGAATAGGTTTTATGGTCCACTGAAATCAAAAGAATGGGATGACTCTGATCCTAGGGACACTTGCCCCATTGAACTCAGCGGAATTTATTTCTGATTTTAAACACACATAGGATTGGCCATGAAGGTATTTAGGACTGGTGCCAAATGTCAGTTCTTTCCTATCACCATAGAGAGCAAAGGCAATGCAACATTACCTGGAAAAAGCATTTATATCTCTTGCGCTGAACATTTCCCAGAAACAGAAAGTATTAAAATGTCAGCTTAAAGTAATAAAAATGGGACAAATAAGCAGGACTTCTTGATTGCTGGCAAATAAATTTGTATCTCGGCTTTCAAATGTGTCTTTGCAAGGGTTGCAAGGCACCGGGCAAATGAGGTAATGACCGTCCCTCACTTCTCGTATGCTTGGTGGCACTCCTTTAGCAGCAAACATTTTCCTGGGTCAATTCAGACCGATTCCTAGCTGATTCTAGCCTGTTATAGAATGATCGTAGAGTGCTGCTGTGTATCTAAATGTTGGGGGAACAGCCGCAAGGCCTCTTTCTTTATTGCTTTAGTGGCTATAGGTTTGTGGCTTTACTATACGCACCAGGTGAAAAGCTACTCGTTTGTCAGATGATCATACAAAATAACTTGCTTTATAGGGGTAAAGTCCAGTTTGTGAAATGTAAAATGCCTGATGGTAAGCTCAAAAGTTTTCATCTAGGCGTGATTCAGAAAGTAAATATCTGAGTGCATGTATTCTATGTACAAAAGCCAATGGAACAGTTGAATGTTGCTTCAACACTAGCATAACATGAGAACACAAAGTCCTGCTGAATCTGACCAATGGTCCATCTAGAACAGCATCCTGTTCTCACATAGGATTATGGAACCATAGAGTTGGAAGGGACCCAGTGGCCATCTAGTCCAACCTCTGCAATGCAGGAATCTCAGCTAAAGCATCCATGACTGATGGCCATCCAACCTCTGCTTAAAACCTCCAAGGAAGCAGAGCCCACAACCTCCTGTTGGAGACCATTCTACTGTCAAACAGCTCTTACTGTCAGAAAGTTCTTCCTGGTGTTTAGTTGGAATCTCCTTCCTTGTAACTTGAAGCCATTGGGCCGAGTTCCACCCTCCAGAGAAGGAGAAAACAAGCTTGTTCCCTCTTCCGTGTGACAGCCCTTGACACATTTGAAGAGGGCTATCATATCTCCTTTCAGTCTCTTCTTCTCCTCCAGGCTAAACATTTTCCTGATGTTTAGTCAGAATTTCATTTCTTGTAGCTTGAAGCCATTGGTTCAAGTACTACCCTCCAGAGCAAGAGAAAACAAGCTTGTTCCATTTGCCACGCAACAACCCTTGAGATACTTGAAGATGGCTGTTGTATTTCTCAGTCTCATCTTTTCCAGGCTAAACATATCCAGCTCCTTCAACCGTTCCTCATAAGGCTTGGTTTCCAGACCCTTGATCATCTTGGTTGCCCACCAGATGTCTATGGGAAACTCTCAAGCAGAACCTGAGCACAAAAGTACTTTCCCCACCTGCAATTACCAGCTGATTGTATAGTATCTACAAGGTGTTTTGTCCAAAACCTTGCTGCTGCTCTGCACACTCCAGCACTGGCGAGCCGAGACTGCCACCTCACTCTGCCTGATAGTATTTCTGGCTCTGCAAAGCTCATACCTTCCAACATTTATCCAATGAAAATAGAGACATTCTATATAACAACAAGGGACGCGGGTGGCGCTGTGGTCTAAACCAGTGTTTCCCAACCTTGTGCCTCCAGCTGTTTTTGAACTACAACTCCCATCATCCCTGACTAGCAAGACCAGTGGCAAGGGATGATGGGAATTGTAGTCCAAAAACAGCTGGAGGCACAAGGTTGGGAAACACTGGTCTAAACCACTGAGCCTCTTGGGCTTGCTGATCAGAAGGTCAGCGGTTTGAATCCCCACAACGGGGTGAGCTCCCATTGCTCGGTCCCAGCTTCTGCCAACCTAGCAGTTTGAAAGCCTGCCAAAAATGCAAGTAGATAAATAGGTACCGCTCCAGCGGGAAGGTAAATGGCGTTTCCATGCGCTGCTCTGGTTTCACCAGAAGCGGCTTAGTCATGCTGGCCACATGACCTGGAAAAACTGTCTGCGGACAAACGCCGGCTCCCTCAGCCTGTAAAGCAAGATGAGCACCACAACCCCAGAGTCATTGTAACTGGACTTAACTGTCAGGGGTCCTTTACCTTTATATAACAACAAAACAACAGCAACAACATTTATACGCCATCCATCAGACTGGGTTGCCTCATCCACAGGGCAGCTACCAACATATAATAAAACAAAATAAAACATTAAACATTAAGAAAATTCCCTGTACGAGGCTGCCTTCAGGTGTCTTCTAAAAGTTGTATAGTTACTTATCTCCTTGGCTCTGTGGGTCGCATAACTCCATACCCTGCAACTTTCCTGCGATCAAAATAGGGACGTCCTAAGGAAAAGCAGGACATTCCGGGCTCAAATCAGAAACTAGGATGGCTTCCAGACCCTTCAAGTGCCCCTATTTTGCAGGGACATTCCCAGATTTACAGAAGCCATTTTTTCAGGAAGATGGATAATTCAGTCTGGTGACACCCCACTCCATGCCCACTCAGAAAGCGGTGGTGTAAAGAAACAATGTATCACCACATCTGTTGTTTGTTTTAGGGACGTTTCAGGATCCTCTGCTAGTACTACCCTCATGGAGATTTCTGTGGATGTAACTGTGGTTTGTGGAGTAGAGGCACCTCTGGCACAGATCTGGAGGTCTGCAGATCTGGAGGTTAAGGTTGCTCTGTAGGTGAGGTGTATATAGATTTTCCTGAGATGAGCGCTGGCAGTGCAGTGGCACAAGAGCCAATGTGTTGCTTGTGTTTTGGAACTGTCCTCATATATTATGTAGTATTGGCTCTGCAGTGTGTAGAGGAAATCACAGGGTATAGCATACCCTTAGATAATTTAGTAGCACTGTCTGGATATTTGCAGCACGAGGATCTGGAAATGATTTATTAGCAGCAGACAGAATGGCATGGCAATGGCCCAAACTTAAAGAACACACAAATCACCCCTGCTAATTGACTGTCTATTCAGGGTATAACATATTGTTCTAATGTTGAAACTGACTCATATATGTCATGTAATGTATGAGAAGTTCAACTATCAGACAGGCGCTTCTTGAGAAAATGAGAGTTTACTTTTGATTGTTTTAGGGGTGCTGGGGAATGCATACTGATTATGATGATAATATTCATTCATTCATTCATTCATTTATTCATTCCCTGCTCATCTGACTGGGTTGACCCAGTCACTTTGGGTGTACTGATGTACAACCAAACGCTTGGCTCAAAATGTGTGGTTTTAATTTGCCATCTTATCATAAAGCCGTTAATTGCAATGGGCTTTCAACTCTGCTATGCAAATGACAAATGGATTGTGACACCTATGCAATTAATCTGGTGCATATTGTCCTTTCAAAGTAGTCTTGTTTTGAAATGCCAAGAGGCCAGATTTTTAAGCCATTCCCAGTCGCCACTACTTTTAAACCTTGCGGTTTGTGTGTTGTTGTTTTTCTTCTTCTCGTTTCTGCCTTTTGCATAGCAGGAATCAAAAGGGTGCAGTCGTGACTTACTCAGCTACCTTCCAGTACGTCAGGAGTGGGGATTTCACTTCAGTGACAATTGTGCTGATGGCTGATGTCCTGTAACAAGTGGAGTAGGCTCATGAAAACAATCCCCCTTGCCTGTCAGCATGCCATGCTTATGAAAGTTGGCTTAAAGCAAAAGGAGTAATTAAAATATTAAAGTTCCAGAGGTGGTTTGCAAGCTCTTGAGTCATTGCCACAGTGGGCTTTATTTAACCTCACCTAGCCAGGCACGCAGCATCACACAAGGAAGCCGACAGAGAAAAGCTTGCACTGAAGATTCCAGCTGAGGGACGGGGACAAATGACAAAACCTAGTACCATTGACTAATAACCTGCTATAACACTTAGCTGGCAATTTTATTTATTTATTGGAATATTTATGAGACGCACTATCATAAAATATGTCAAGGTGGCTTACAAATGCAATACCATTGATCTATAAATATCTATACAATGTGATCTAAAACTTCAGTAGACCCTGGTTAAAAAGAGACATTCATATTGTGAAGGCCTGTCTAAAAGGTGCAGTTTTCAAGAGACGTCTGAAAGAAGGCAGGGCCGAAACTCTGCAGGTAGAGAATTCCACAAGGCAGAGGATGTTCAAGAAGAGGTCCAACTGAAGGCCAATTGAGCCTTAGGTAGGTGTGTGTGTGTGTGTGTTTCTTCTTCTTCTTCTTCCTTACAAGGTCTGTCTCTGTGCCTTTAGCATCAGTATGATATATAGAAATCCAGCAGCTGAACCTTTACCCAATATGGAGACATAGTGACAAGAGGGGCTTCATCTGCTGAATTTCTTCTTCAAGTTGCAATTAAAAACTCCCTCTTCCTTAACACCCCTCCTTAAGGTAAAGGTAAACTAAAGGTAAAGGACCCCTGGACGATTAAGTCCAGTCAAAGGCAACTATGGGGTTGCGGTGCACATCTTGCTTCAGGCCAAGGGAGCCAGTGTTTGTCTGCAGACAGCTTTCTGGGTCATGTGGCCAGCATGACTAAGCCGCTTCTGGCGAACCAGAGCAGTGCACGGAAATGACGTTTACCTTCCCGTCGCAGCGGTACCTATTTATCTACTTGCACTGGTGTCTTTTCAAACTGCTAGGTTGGCAGGAGCTGGGACAGAGCAAGGGGAGCTCACTCCGTTGCGGGGATTTGAACCACCGACCTTCCAACTGGCAAGCCCAAAAGGCTCAGTGATTTAGACCACAGTGCCACCCGCATCTCTACCCCTCCTTAAAACCCACCTTTAACCCCCTTGATGTGCCTCCACAATTGTACATGCTACTGTCCTGTTAAGTACAAGGACATCTGCCTGTGTAGTGGAACTTCCTCTCTCTCCCTCTCTCCTCTCCAAGACTGTTCTGAGTTTCCCCCGCAACACTCCTGAGCAGATTTGAGGTGCGCACCAACACTTCCAACACTGGAGCTGACGGGATGATGGAATGAGGCTTACATCATACATTTGGCAATGGCCAGCTGGTTTCGCCAGGAGAACTGGATGAAGGACACTTCCATCCAATCCAAGAGACCTATGCTCTACCGGTCACATGAGCAGTAGTGGATTGCTCTTCTAAATATCTCATGGTGGGGACCTCTTTAGAATCTAAAATTTACATGGCAGTACATACCAGTTTCCTTCAAAATGCAGTAAGCCAGCCCCTTGAAATCATTTGGAGCCTGGACATCTGCCCCAAAGCCCTGCCTTGAGAGTGCCACCAGAAAGCAATAGCAAACCCACCAAATGTCCCTATTTTCCAGGGACAGTCCCAGATTTACAGAAGCTGTCCTGGTTTCTGATTTGATTCCAGAATGTTCCGCTTTTCCTTAGAACATCCCTATTTGCATTGGAGAAATGCTGGAGGGTATGGAGTTCTCTGACCCCTGAGCCATCTGAAGGTGGCCCTGTATATGGGACTTTTGGGATGTTTAATGTTTTATTATGTTTTTATATATGTTGAAAGGTGGCCAGACTGGCTGGGGCAACTGAGTCGGATGGGTGGGTAATAATAATAATAATAATAATAATAATAATAATAATAATAATAATAATAATGGAAATCATTATGTTGGAGAACAGAAATAGAAATAATAGAAATAGAACTACTTTATTGTGTAATAAATTATTGTGTAATATATAAGGCAAAGTATAGGATCAGAGCAAAATAAAAATAAAAATGGCAACCCCTGCTTCAATTGTGCCTTTTTTGAAGCTGATTTGAAGTTTTGCACTCCTCTGCCCAGTAACAACTTGTTTAATAGTGTGGTCGAATTGTGCCACGTAATTGGTTGTACACTAGGTGTCGAACCCAAGGGGCTGTGTGCCTGGCTTGTGGCACCAAGGCAACTCTTTGCTCTTGCCTACTTCTCCCACGCTCATAAGCTGCCTGCTTACTGGCTCAGTTCCTAGTGGCAAGCACACCAGGTCCCAGGGTGCTGTTTCTGTACTTATGTACACACACTGGAGTATCACTAAATCTTGTACTTTGGATTTGACATACGGCAGGCTTGGCAAATGTCGCCACTGCCAACTTATATAATACGTGACTCCAATGAGCTTTATAATAGGAGTGGGGAACCTTAGGCCCGGGAGGAAAAATTGGCCCTCCAGGGGTTTTTATCTGGCTCCCAGAATGCTTCCTGGGCCACACTTGTCACTGCTTCACATCCCTGACTGAATTACGCCCCAGTTCCCGCTCCATAGGAATGCCTGTCTTTAAGACCTTGCCAAAAGTTCAGTGGGCTGCAACATGGCAGCCAAGAACTAAAAGCAATTTCCCTTCAGGCTTGCAGAGTTGACACATTTTTGGCGAGTGACCAGTTCCCTATAACATTTTGGTTGTTACATCCACCTTCCCTCTCCTCTTGGTCTCACCTCTGTCACAGGGAAATTGCCTTTTGCCAACGCTCAAACAGAACAAGGGTTGACTACCGGTAAATATTAAAAAAAGCATTAGCTACAGTCAACCAGATTAGTTTGACATATCATTGAAATAAGTAAATCCCATGTGACCTTTGTGTTCTGAGACGCAGTACAAAGGCCACGTTTAGACTACCTTAGGAGGATATTTGCTGTTCCCTGTGAGGATAAAGGTAGCAATGCCATTTGGCAACCTTTCTCGCACAGCTGCGTGCAACAGGTTCTCTGGGGTGTTTGACACACACATTTTTCCAAGTAGACACCACAAACCTCTTCACACCAGCGACAGTGAAACTGTGGCATCTGCTGTGAGAATGCCTCCCCAGGGACTTGCAATGCTCTAGTTTTAAGGCAAGGTGGGTGGTCACTGAGGAAATCACATGGAACAAAGAAGGGGGAAAGTAGCCACTTATAGCATTTTCACATTTTTTTTTAAAAAAGGAAAAATTTGTTTAAAATATTTCTTAACCGCCCTTTGTGAAAATAGTCTCAATGTAAACTGCTGTTATTTTTGAACAGCACGGCATCGCAGGGGGTTGGACTAGATTTGGGGACCCTTCCAACTCTTCTATGATTCTAAGAGCACATTCAGTTTCCTTTCCCAACAGACAGGCCAGCATTCCATGCCTACTGAGCATGCTCAGTCCTTAGTGGGCTGCTTTCAGGGTGCCCCACCCCCTTTGAGTTTTGCTTTTCAAGATGTTCCGTACTTCTGCAAGGCTTGCGTTTTGTTTTGTTTTCACTCGCATCTTCCACCTACTTACTTTCATCTTGGATGGTGAAAGGGTTTAGCTTCTCATGTTAAATGAAAACACCCTTAGTGCTGTGAGGTTTCCCGCTGCATCCTTGCGAGGGAGGACTTTGCAGTTCAAAATGTTACATAACACATGGCTTATAACAGAGGCTGGAATCCTGTGTGTTTTGATGTGGCAGTAACCCCCACTGAGCGTATTAGAACTTAACATCTAAGGAAACCTGCTTAGGTTCATGATTAGGCTACAATCCAACATTTCTCCTTCTTCTTCTTCCCATGTAATAATCCAGCAATTTAATTACCTGCATGTTTCTGACAATCTGGCAAAAAATCTTTTGGCTTTCACCTGAGTTCTGGAAAATCTTAACCTTGGGCGTGTGGGGATGAAATTGTATGCACTTCAGCTTTCTTTTAGGCAAAGCACCAAGATTCTCTCCCAGCAGCAAATTAATATTCTCTAAGCCATATAGTCTCTGAGTCACATTTGAACATGCCTTTGGACATACACATTGGATGACATGGAAGTGTTCAAAGCACATTGTGGGCTACTTCAAAGGGTTCAAAGAAGTTATCTTCTGTGGTGCTCAGTCATTTTGCAAAGCATGGCTACCTCCAGCCCATGGGTCTAGTTTGGCCATTTTGCCTAGGCCACGCCCACTTGTCTCTCACTTGACATCATGTGACGTCGGGCACACTGCAGCTTAGCCCTATCTGTAAAGGAACAAAAAGGAGCCATTGAGTGTGCCCCTGATCCTTCATTTGCAAGCGCAGCTTGCATTAGCACTATTTAAATTTGGCACCGACTGCAAGGTGCACGGCTTTGTCCAGAATTTGTTTTACTTGGGACCTCATCAGTCTTCCACAAGGTGTGTCATCGGGGGGGGGGCAGTCCCCCTCCCAAAAAATCAAGGAAGGTTCCAGCCCCCTCTAAATTCTCAGGCAGCTGTGCACACATGCCACAAGGTGTGTTTGCATCCTGCGTGCAAGCCATGGGACATGTGCATGTAATGTCAGCATACCATGCGGTGTGTACATATGGCACAAGCATGCCCCCAGGGTGTGCTGGCACCCTTTGAGCATGCCCCATGCCACGCGCATGTTCCATGCTGATGTCGTGCAGCCCTGGCCCCCTCAATCGCAGGGGCAAGTTGGTGCCCTTGCTTCCACAGTTGTTTGTTGTTAATTCAGCTTAGCCAGGAGCTTGATTATTATTTTTTAATGACCACTTCTCCACATTGTTGGATACAGTGCAGGATTTGGGGAGCCTTCGGGCACAGTAGCCTCAGTGGGATCTCCTACACTGGAAGAGATGGGACATGCAAACTGAGACTTTTCTGAGGCTGCATCTGATCTCCTTGAATATTTACTGCAACATGGGAACAGGAGCATTGTTGGGGTAACGAATCTTCTGCTGGCCTTGGGTCGTTGCAGATTCACAACCTTGCCACCCTCTGGAGCCAGACCTGGTTAGCAAGTTACATTTTAGAGTGACTACCCCATCATTTGTTTGTTGTCATCTCTATCTGCCATCAGTCACCTTTTACAAAGTGGGTCTTTCGGTGAAGCGTGCAAAGCCACATTTCATTTGAGGGAGAGTTCTTCCGGTGTAGTTAGCTGAATGAGTCAGGGTTTGCTGCAGATCCATTTTACTAGTTAATTATTATTACACAACAATAGGGCAGGCTTTGGCTATTTCTAGAAAGTGAAGAAATCCTTTTCCAGCAGGGCGAACCAGTTGAGTAAGTAAAATGCTCTTGCAGCATCTAAGACTTATCCATCATCCCAATAGCTAAGAGCTGCCAAGAACTCCCAAGAATCTGGGCATACTTCTCATACATTGGTGCCTTGCTAAAAATAATAAAGGATTACTCTTCTTAATGGAAGATGAGGTTGCCACCTATTCCCCAGCCCTGTTCTTATGCTTGTAGCAACAGGCCAGAGTCGAGAAATTCAACAGGTGTTGGAAAAAGCAGCATGAATGAGCTAACACTGGTTGGCATGGGATTTGGCCCTAAGATTGTGTGGAATGTTGTAAAACACTACACATGAATGCAACCAAAGAGTATTAAACTTGTCCCACCAGGTAGGGAAGGAATATGTTTCATCTTCTTCCAGTTTCTCATTTTTCCAATCTCAAGTTCTCCACATTTCCGCAACAGTTTGTGATTTATTTTTTTCTTTTTAAGAGCATCATGAAAATTCACCGGCATTTTAGTGCAAATTTCTCCTCATATACTCATTTTTGCAGAGTTTTGCCGAGCACTTTCCCCAAATATAACACATTTCCCCCCCCCCCCCACAATATTTTCAGTCATACATGCATTTATATGTACACTTTGCCCTAGAACCTGCATATTACTTGGCTGAAGAACTTCATTGTGAAATTTAGAGAAGAGCGAATTTCGGATGATGACTGTGTTTCGGTCTATGTATTGTTTTAGAAAGTGTGAGTTGGGTAGATTTGCCTTTAAATGCAAACTGAATCAAATTTCTTCCATTCCCTACTTGTTCATAACTTTGTTTGCTGCTATTTGTAAGGCAAAGCCATTGACTTTCAAAGAAAAGTCTTGATCTTTACAGAGTAAGCTATTAACACATCAGCCTCTTCCCTTGCTATGCTTAAACCATGCATTGCCATATGTGGGCACATATACAAAGGCCATTCTTGGTGTCTGCAACTACCCTCTTTCCCTCTTCCTCTCTGAGCTGAAATTAGGCTTGAAAGAAAGCCTTCTGCTACAGTAAATGGACAGCTTATTGGAAGCCCCATTACAGTGTATGTATGTATGTGAGATAGAAGGCTTCAGGGAGGATACAGCAGGGAAGGTTGTGTGTGGTGCCCACAACAGATTCTACAGATTGCGAATATGCCCATACATCCCAAAAGGTTGGTGACACCCGGTTTTAATGATAATAACTCAAGCACCCCTCTCTTCTCAGTATATAGGTTACAAGTTAACTGTGTTGCTGCAGCTAACACTGCTTTGTTTACAGGCAAATGACTTCATGAAAACCTTGAGGGATTTACGTTTTTTGTGTACCTCAGTGGTCTGTGCTGAGGACAAAGCACATAGACCTTACACTTATGTTGTATCTACGTTGTATAGGAAGCCTGTTTACACTATGACAAGTTTGGTATGCCCTCTTGCCTGTCCTATGTCCCTTGCCTACCGAATTCCAATTTTCACAAGGAAATTAATTGCTCAAATAATTGCAGAATTGAAGCATGAAATCATCTGAATTGGCTCTTCTGTTCCATTCCCTGCTGCTTCCATTTATGTGACCAATGTCCCTGTCTTGTAACCTGTTAAAACATCGTAACCTCCGAAGACGGAATGTGGAATAGCAGCAAGATTCTTTTTTGTGTGCAAGCGTTTCAGTGATCCACACATGCACTTCTTCAAAATGGTAAAACAGTGTTCAAAAGAATGTGTTGATGCAGTCACACATACATTCCCATTCAGATTGTCCCCATTGTTTTACCTGTGCACACATGTAAAGCTATGAGGAAAATGCATGTATGAACTAAGCAGTGCACCCAGGGCTGTCTTAAGCATATGCGGCACTGAGGTGCAAAGATTCGCCTGGCGACCCCCCCCCCAGGTTGCCCAGTCCCAGGCATGCAGGAGGGCAGAGCTCGCCGATCACCTCAGTGTCTCGATGGCTCTCTCGCCCCTGAACTCACGCCACCGTAGAAGAGCCCACCACAGTGCTCCAACAGATGGGTGGGCTCTTCCCCGGACTCCAACTCTCGGGCCCCAGACTCTCGGCTGGCACCCCTGAGAGTCTGGTGTCTGGGTGCCCCGCACCACTAGCGCCTATGGGTAAGACAGCCCTGAGTGCACCTGCACAGCTCTCTCTAGAAAACTAGGAAATATAAAACAGAGCAACAGAGAATTCTTAGTGAGTCAGTTTCCACCTTGGAAGCAAGACAATTTGGAATTCCAAAACCTAGAGATCAGATTGAATGCAGAGGGTTCGGGAAGTTGCCCTGCCCTCTGCATATGCATAGAATTGTTATTCGTAGAATTGGTTGCCCCAGGTGACCAACCATGCCATGAGGCATATTTCAACATACTTCCACAATCCCATGTGTTTTCTGGAGGTGTGGTAGAACTTGCCTAGGAACATTGTGACACATTTCGGGTATATGCTTATTTTACAGGAAGACTCTGTCTAATACAGATTGATAATGAAGATACAATGCTGGAAATGTGGCACAGAGGGTGAACGAAACCTGTCATGCCAGCCAAAATCTCACCATTGCCAGTTGGGCACAGGGCATAGAGGATTCACAGGACTGTGCTGTGCTGCCTGCCTGCCTGCCCTTGCAGGGAGGAGCCCAGCCAGCCAACGCAGCCCTTGGTGGGTGCATCCGCCCCAATGCTGGCCAGGGGGCCATTCAACGAGGGAGCCGGGGCCGCAGCTGCAAGGCCAGGCTGGGTTCCAGGGCCCAGAGACCCCCAGTGGCAGGCAGGGCGAGGATCCCTGGCATCTCCTCAAAATCATGTGCCTGGGGCTACTGCCCCACTGCCCCTCCCAATGCTATGCCCCTACACACTGTGCTGTTTCAGAAGCAACTGTATTCAAAAGAAGCATTATAGAACTCATTGCAGCAGTGGGGAGGGGGAGGCTGTGGCCTAGGGCCAGTGCCGGATTTATGTATAAGCTAAACAAGCTACAGCTTAGGGTCCCACTCTCTTGGGGGGCTCCAAAAATTTAAAGGAAAAAAAACCTGGATGTACATTTCCAAAATATAAGATAAAAAACAAATAAAATAAAACCTGCATACAGCAACAGTGTTTTGTGCTGTGTAGTATGGTGTAAGTAATGGGCCCCGCCTGCTAGCCTGCTCCCTAAAATATCACTGGTTTGTTCATTTCTATATATAGGATGCCTACATTCTGCATGTGCAAATGGCTTTAGATACCTATTAGGTCCATAAATTACCATATAGCATATATCCAACACAAAAAACAGCGACAATTTGTTGTTGACAAAGGACAGTTGGACATATAAAGGACCCCATAACCTTCAGTAGCTTAGGGCCTCATCAAACCTAAACCCGGCCCTGTCTCTGAACCACCTTTCTCGGCAGAAATGAGACACAATTACTACACGGTAGGAGAGAATGAAGGTGCTGTGCAATGCCACAAACTCCACCCTCTTTGGGCTTTGGCACCGGCTGTTTCTGGCTCTCATCCCTGCCCTCTGCTGGTGGGGCAGCATCCCACATGCCCTAATGGACCAGCCTCTACTCTTGTTGTTGTTTAGTCGTTTAGTTGTGTCTAACTCTTCGTGACCCCATGGACCAGAGCACGCCAGGCACTCCTGTCTTCCACTGCCTCCTGCAATTTAGTCAAACTCATGCTGGTAGCTTCGAGAACACTGTCCAACCATCTCGTCCTCTGTCGTCCCCTTCTCCTTGTGCCCTCCATCTTTCCCAACATCAGGGTCTTTTCCAGGGAGTCTTCTCTTCTCATGAGGTGGCCAAAGTATTGGAGCCTCAGCTTCATGATCTGTTATTCCAATGAGAACTCAGGGCTGATTTCCTTAAGAATGGATAGGTTGGATCTTCTTGCAGTCCATGGGACGCTCAAGAGTCTCCTCCAGCACCATAATTCAAAAGCATCAATTCTTCGACAATCAGCCTTCTTCATGGTCCAGCTCTCACTTCCATACATCACTACTGGGATGCCACTAAAAAGTTAGAGACGGAGATACAGTCATGTATCTCCTTTAACACATCCAGCTTGGCCCTGATAAATATCTTTTGGGTGTGTATCCTAGATTCCTTCCCCCTCCCCCATTGAACTGAATAATTTCAATACACGAGAGCCAGTTTATCTTTAGCACATGACCAAGTGTCCCCCTCCCCCCCTTTTTTGTCTGCTTGCCAGGGTGATTGAATTTTATCAGGCTTGAGAGTATCGTTTGTGGGAGTAGTCAACAATACACATACTTTGGGCCGCATGCACCTACAGCGTCAGAATTGCCATTTGCGTTGAGGGTGTCGCTCTGTTGGCAACAGCCTCGCACCTAAAAAGCTCCTAATCACAGCATTTGATCGCCAGCCAACCCGAGAGTGTGCAAGAGGTATGAGAGTGTCTTTTGCGCCGCTTGTGTGTGTTTTTGATTGGAACAAGCTGGTGTCTCTTTGGTAATCTCTGGGCTGCTGCCCAATACTCTTGAGTGATAGCAACGCTTTTGAGAAAGGAAGGAAAAGTCCACTAGAACTCTCTCCAAATGGATTTTCAAAGCATTGTTATACCATGTTATGGCTTCTTTGGTGGATTTTCTCTCTTTGTCCCTGCTCCACTTAGTATTAGACAGAGGGAGTGAATTCTTCAGTTATTTATAAGAGCAAGTCATGTAAAATATTGCATGCTGTACTTAACTGTTGACCTCAGCTAATGTTTGCAGCTGCTGCTGAAATGACCAAATGGAGTAGGGGGGGGGGGGGGAGAGAAGGAAAGAGAGAAACAACTGGAACAATCTGACAGGCGCAGCTGAAGGGCAAACTCTGTTTACAATGGGTCTTGCAGGCTGTCCCTGCACAAGCGCCACATTGAAATCAATGGAAGAGGAGGACCAGGCAGTGGCTGGTTGATTGCATGCAAATATTTGCATGGCAACGATAGGATTGCACACACAAGTGCCAGACCTCATTTAGATATTTTCACAACCTACATGGCAATCGTCCATAAAGGATTTTGTTGCAGTGATTGCGGAGATCCTGGGAGAGGATTTCTTTGCCCAGGTCCCCGACTACGACCAAACCATGCCAGTGGGCGCGGTTGCCATTGCCTGGATAAAGGAGCTAAGCAGGCAGGTGAGAATAAGATGGAGGAAAGGTCCTCAAGAAGCATCAGGACAAGAGAAGCACAGGGGTGTAGGAAAGGATGATTGGAAGGCGGAAAGAAGGAACTGAAGGAAGGAATCCAGAGAAGAAAAGAAGCCAAGGAAGGGAAACTGGGAGCAAAAGAATGGGCAGGGAAGGGAGAGGCACACAACATAACCAGAATTTGGAGGGGGGATGACAGCTGACGTTGACATATTAATTTGGAATAACCACCCAAATCACAGGTGGCAGGCCTCCAAGTAAACACTGAAGTCAGACCAGGGTCAGTTTTCTTCATGATGCCACAGCAAATCTAGCTTTTTCTCTGAAAAGATATAAAATGAATGCTAACAAATTAGGAGGGGCAGTACAGAGGCTAACTTTCATGGCTGGAATGGGTTTGCAAATTGCACAGACAAGCTCCATTTATTCCGTAAATTTAATGACTAGAGTTACTTTGGGGCAGTGTGGGGCGGGGGTGGAAGTCAAGCTGACTGGAAGCTGATGAGCCTACAAATAACCCAAATTAGAAACTAACACTTCCTTCTTAAATCAATTATATGAAAAGAAACCTGGAGTGAAAGGTTGTTGTTGTTTTTTTTAAAAAAAGAAATAAATAATGCCTCTCTGAGGATCTGAAATATGAAACCTTCTGGAGAAGGTTGTGGAGCAACAGGCTGAGAAGAGAAATTTGAAGAGGGATTAAATTTGGGAGAATTGCACAGGTACTGGGGGAAGGTTGCTGTCAGCAAAAGGAAATTAGGATCTTTTCAGACAGCAGAAAAACTTTGTGGAGTGAGATAGAGAGAGAGTTAAAGACACAAAGGCCACAGCTGATCTTTTTTAAAAAAACTGATAAGGCAAGCCTTTCTTGTTGAGACCATCCCTCAGATGACATAAGCAGGGCTTTTTTCAGCTGGAACTCGTCGGAACTCAGTTCCAGAACCTCAGGTTGCCATTATAAGAGAACAAGAGAGACGCTCATAGTAATTCTGGCACCTCTAGAAACTACATACAGTCCTATAGTGAAAACAGCAAATAGCTCATCTGAGGATTGAGTATTAATCCATTCTCCTTCCTGGACAAGCTAGCACATATTATTGCAAAGTCTGCAAATGTTACTACTGGAGCTCAGGGCAAGAAGAATATTGATGACAAGACTGATCAATTTTCAAATTATTGTACTGGAAAACATTTGTGGGGCAAATGACACAATCAGCTTGCAGTTTCTCTCGCTGGTGTGTTGTAGTTGGAGGTATATCATACAGCCTTGACTTGGCTACTATGGCTACTAGGTGCTTATAGGCCTATTTTCCATGTATTTATCTAATCGGAGAATTATTGCTTGGAAATTGATACTTGTTTAAGCTAAACTCGATTCCTGTTAGGGGATTTGAGGATTCCTTATAAACTGTCCAGCTGGCTTTTATTGGGCTCTCATTGTTTCCAGAAGATAGCCATCCAAGTGTGCCTGGCATTGATCTAGTTTTGACTATCCATTCCCTTCCTCCTCCCGCCTACATTTTTTAGGAGATGTGTCAGTGGAACCATTAGCATCTAACCAATTGCTTTTAACTGGAGTTTCCATCTGACCATAAACCTTAAACTTCAGCTCCAGTATCCATATGCTGCTCCACTGGATACAAGACATGCAAGATGAGTTGAAACCTTACAGATGTAGGGTTTCCTATTCAACAGGCCAGCATTTTTTTAAAAAAATATTGTAAGTGGCTGGTGACATAGGATGTCTTATTTCCACTCTTTCCAGTCACTTGAGCTGTGGGACCAAGCTCCTCATTATGTGCTTTGGAGAGTGTTTCCCCCTGATATTGCTTTAGGGCAGGAGTGGGGAATCTGTGGCCCTATTGATGTTGTGGGACTCCAACTCCCATCAGCTCCAGCCAGCTTGGCCAATGACCATGGATTATGGGAGCAATATCTGGAGGTCCACGTGTTCCTCAGCCCTGCTTTAAGGATACCGGAGTATAAGAACCTGAGCAAAGCCTTTTGGTTCAGGCCAAAAGCCCATCTAGTCCAGAATTTGGTTGTGACAGTTGCCAATCAGATTTCTCTTAAGGGGTTTCCTTCTGACACTTCATGACCCTCAGTCGGTACTCTTAACTGCCAGCATTATCTCCCTGGTTCTGTTCTTGCTTTATCAGAAAACTCGCTTTAATTAGCCATGCTCAGAAGTAACCCACGTCCATGCTAACAGCTTAAAAAATGATTTGAATAAACACTTGCAGCAAGTTTTGATCTTCTTTTTCTTTTCCCAGCATAGCTTCACTTCAGACCTGAGTCTTTTGCCCTACATCTTTTTTGATTTGTTTGTGACTGTGTGGTTTTCTAAAAGAAGCTTTAGCATATTAGTTTCTCGGAAGCGGTACCCATTGAACATGTTCAGTCCATGGTAAGTGGAATAAATAATGTAGTTGAGAAACTATCTAAGAATGCTTATTGCTTCACTAAGGTCTCATTGAATTTAATCTGATTCTTTTTTGGTATCTTAAGTCAAGGATCAAGGTTTCACAATATATGTCAGTGCAGAGGAGGGATGGTTTCGGCTGATGGCTTTGACTCTGTTTTTCAAACTGTCTAAGTCTCAGGAGTTGTTGTTGTTGTTTTAGGAATTCCAGTATGTGTTCTTAGAGTGCTAGCTCAGCTGCTGGTGAAAGAGAGAGAGACTGTAGTCACAGCCACACCTTGTATGTAGAAACACTCTTATGCCCCTTTAATGATCATGACTTGCCCCAAAGAATCCTGGGAATTACAGGTTTTTTTAAGGGTGCTGAGAATTCTTAGGGCACCCCTCACAGAGCTGGATGTTCCAGGGGCAGCGCTGGAAGCTTTTATTCAATGAAAAAGATTTTTCACCATCTTTTCTGGCAATAAGGAGGGCCAACTAAAGGGAGGGAACACACATAGGGGGCCAGAGCCAACAGGGGGGGGGGGTCTGTAAACTGGAATTTAGTAATAGTGGTGGTGTTGTTTTTCCTTTCCTACAATCTATTTGAATGATTTTGCAACTATATTGGCTTTATCTGAGAATACTGAGTTCTTTTTAAAATTCAGTTTAAAACTGAACCAAAAAATATTTCTATGATTATTATTTTTAAAAAATAAACACATTTATTTAATATTAAAACAAATCATAACAATACATTTCCCACAAAATCAAGAGTTACACTACAGGCATAATACCACAGAATAGTGATTGAAAATGTCTAATGAACCAGATTGGTAGCAGGGTGTCGATTGAGGTTTTTTGGCAAGCCAACATGACAGTGATGGAGGATCGAGGATTGGAATTATTGTTTTGGGATTTATGTTTTTAAGGGAACCCATGTTTCACGGAGAGGCAAATTTAATTGTAATTGTCCACATTTGGACACTATCACTTCTGAGTTGGGGAGAGAGAATTGGAGGTTTCCTTCTGAATTCCCAAGAAATAAGCTGCTGTCCAGGAAATAAAAATGGTGTGAAATACAGTGGGTTTAAACACAGAGACACACTGTGCTTTAAATAGAAAAAACCCCCCATAGGTCCAGTCTGCAGGCTCATACTCTGAAATAAATCAGCCCCTGATTTAGTGATGTCAGTAACTGAATCTGGGTCCCTCCGTATGCAAAACTTGTCCTTTACCAGTGAAGTACAGCTCTTCATGTTTTTGAACTTGTCTCATGCCATAATAGTTAAAAAAGTTGGCTACCTCTATCCCATTACTTCTTCATTACAGCATTTCTTTTTGTAGAAAAATTATTGCTTTGTAACACTGATAGCAGTTCTCAGATTAAAACTGTCAAATTAAAGAAGTTATCCACTTACTGCTCTGAACTGTTGCAAGATTGGATCTGAAAACTGCATTGTCCTTTGTGGAACACAAGTAAGTTAAAAGTTATGGGGTTCTTTTAAGTTTTTTAAGATTTTAAGTGTAGTAAATTACAAGTGGTTGATATCCAGGATATTGGCAGCACTGGCTGGCTTCTTCTTTTCCTTTTTAATTGAACATACTGACTTAATTTTGCCAAGTAGTTTCCAAGGAAGATGTTGCAACAAACAACAGGCTAGAGTTTATTGATTAGCCTGGATGCAATTTCTGGTATCCGTCCAACACAGGGTCAACTTTTCCTAAAAGAAATGGATAACAGCTCTGTTGAGTAAATTTGGTCTGCTGTTTACAAGGCCTGCTATTTCCTAGGAAACCATCTTTTATATGAGTTCTTGGTATCCAAAGCAGCTAAGTAATTTAGGCTGCAATCCTATACATACTTGTAACTCAGCTGGACTTCTGAGTAGACGTGTATAGGATTGCACTGTCAGAACTCTGTACAAATATTGTTTGGAAAGTGAGTATCAGGTGGTAGAGCAACATTGCAAAGGCATGCTCTGCCCCTGACTTATGTAGCATCATTTCAGATACTGACATTAATGCACTTAGATTAGAGTAGACCAGAGATGGTGAAATATACTCAGAGTCGAGTGTGCATTTCATACTCTTTATTCAGCTCATAGTAGTGGGGAATTAATGTTCCTCCAAAATGTCTGCTTATATACATTATTTACACAATGGGTCACACGTGATTGGCTAATTCTGGGATTCTCCTGTAGGCCAATCAGGTTGTGGATTCACTTCCACCTGGAGCTGGATTGGGTGGCTCCTGCGGACCAGTCATACTGTTGCATTGTTATAGGACCAATCAGACTGCTGCATTCTGGACCCTATTGTTCTAGGACCAATCAGACTGCTGCTTTTTGGATCCTATTCAACTCAGTACATAACAGATGGGGAATGCTGGGCTGTCCCAGAGCAACCATCTGTCACCAGCCCTGATCTGTGTCTTCCCAAAGTGCTTTTTCCTGGCTGGAATGGGTCCTTGAACTGTGACAATACCTTCTGGTTGCCTGGATAGAGAGAAATGTCTGTCTGCATAGAAACCACGGGATTTTGCATGGCTTCAAAGTTGCCTGCTGCACAGAGGAAGAGCCACATCTATTGCTGCACCTATGCTTGCTTCTGACTCCACCTACCATTTGAATGCCCCCCCGGAAGGTTCCCCACAAAAGAATGTCAGTTTCCTCACTTCTGCAATAGAGGCAACCACTGCCAAAGCCCTTTCCTTCTCCTCCAAATACATTCTCTCTGCATTTATGTGTCTGTACAGGGGTCAGATATTTGCACTGGAGGAATGGGTTGCCATGTGTCCTCTTTTTCCAGGACACGTCCTCCTTTTCATGGGTAGAGTTGTCACAGTGATGCATAGTTAAAGGCAGAAGTTGGCAAATGTGCCCTCTTTTTTGCTCTTCAAAATATGGCAACCCTAAATCTTTGGGATAATTTCTATGTGCATGCATGGGTTAGGGCATAAATCTTAATTTTGGCTTGATTCCTGCAGTGCAGAGGGTTGGAGTCAGAGTTCCTTCCAACTCAACAATTCTATGGTTCTATAACCAAGAGTTTAATTTTTATGTGTTTATTTTGCATCAATGGAAAACTAAGTTGAATACCTTCAACCAGAACAGGCAGAGCACCGTAACCTTTTGTGACATATTTTGCAGAATATTCTGGATAAGCCATAACACACACACACACACACACACACACACATGTCATTGTGCAAAAAATATTCACCTTTCTCCTAGTCATTTTAGTTGCCTATTTTGGATATATTTTCCAGCTCTATAGTATCATTGCCAAGATGCATTGTGTATAATGGCAAACATGGTTATTTAATACGGTTATTGAAATGACTGGATCACACTTATTGTTCATTCCACCTGTTGACTGTCTCAAAGCAACTTGCAATGATAAAAGCATACAAATAAAAAATTTTAAACACAGGGTAAGAAATAAAATAACAAAAATAACAATTGAGTAAAAGTTACCAGCGAGGATCCGATGTCTGCAACCAGTCAAAGTTTGTCTCATTGGGAATACCTTCTATTCTTTATCTTAAGTGACCTGACTCATTTTTATTTGTTGTTAAACACTGGGGGGAATTAGCCTGAAAGTTTCGCAAAATAAATAAATAACCTTCCATGTTTGGATGTGTAGAAATTTTGATCATGAATCCTTGTGGGTGATTAACTATGATACTGCAATATTCGGTATTAGTAAACTGTATCTCTCTATAACCTTTTAGCTGTGGCTTTTTTGTATTTCCAAATTGGAGCCTGACATGACATGATATTTGGTTTGCTGAGGGTTGTTAGGAGACCCCCCACTCACCTCATGGAGCTACAATTCCCAGGGACTGAAAAGGGACTGACAGTTAAACACCTCTGAGAATTGTATCACTCGGAGTGGAAAAGGAGGTTCCTACAACTATCAGCAAACCAAACAGCTAAAAATTATTAACAAACTACATATCCCAGCATTCTTTGAGAGAAGCCATGACTGTTATGGTGGTATAATAGTGCTTTAAATATATAGTGTGGGTGTGTATAGTGTGAAAGAGGAGCTTCAAGGTGCTTCAAGGAAATATGGGGAACTATCCTTTATCGTCTCTGCAGAAAAGTGAAATGCTTTGCTAACTTTCTCGTATTTCAGCACTTGGAACACCTGGCATTAATATTTCCAGCTTCACAAGAAGGAATATTTCACCCTGGTGAGTGGCCAAGGGACGTGTCTCATAGCCATTTCTGTATGGTTCACTTTACATTGTCGGCTTAAAAAGAAACAAATACAGTGTTTGTTTTCAAAGCAGGTTTCTAGGCAACCCAAGGCAGGACTTGCCAAGAAATGTTGGGCTTTCTTGTCCACCACCCGCCCCCACCAGCCCTCTGCTTTTTCTATGAAATGCATTTTTACATGGCCAACCTAAGCCTTAGTTGTGTTGCTGTCCTGTGGCACACTTGCCATAGAGAGCTGATGTGCATGTGAGACAGAACATGTGAGAGAATGGGGGCATGAAAAGAAGCAATGATGTGTGTGACATTCAACCCAAATGGGAGCTGGGACTGTAGCTGTAGCGTTTCCTGATAATATCTAGTGCAGTTTTGGCTCAAATGCTTTACAACATTCTTGTTATTTGATGTTCGGTGCACATTTTTTGTTTCCGTGCACTTGGCTCAGCAGGGCGGGCCATTGGAAAGCATGGATGGTATTTGATCGCCTGCCACCGCCACTAACTGCCCAGCACATACTGAGCCCAACATGGCTTTAGATTCCATGGAACTCCCATACGATCTTCAGGACCCATCTCCAAATAATTCAGAGCTCTCAGCGGACCCCCAGAAGATAGGGTCTGAAGGCTACTTTCACTGGATCTCAGGCCTAGAGGCCTATCCTTTAAATGCAGCCTAGGACCCACGCACCTACGGGACTGCCTCTCCTGGTATGCCCCACGGAGGACCTTAAGGTCCACAAATGACAACACTTTGGAAGTCCCAAGTCGCAAGGTGGTTAGATTGGTCTCAATTAGGGCCAGGGCCTTTTCAGTACTGGCCCCAACTTGGTGGAACTCTCTGTCACTAGAGACTAGGGCCCTGTGGGACTTGACATCTTTTCACAGGGCCTGCAAGATAGAGCTGTTCTGCCTGGCCTTTGGTTTGGACTCAGTCTGACCCTTATGTTTCCCTCCCCTTATGTTTTTAATCTATGGGCTACTATTAAAATGAGGCTGCATTTTAAATTGTATTTTTAACCTGTATTTTAAATTGGTCCCCCCCCATTATGTTTTTATTGTAATTTTACTGGTGTTAGCTGCCAGGGGAGGGTGGGATATAAATTATTATTATTATTATTATTATTATTATTATTGCCTCCATTTCTCACTTAAAAATAGGGGGCAGGGTCATAGCTCAGTGGTAAAGGATCCGCTTTGCATGCAAGATGTTCCAGGTTCAGTCCCCAGTATTTCCAGGTACAGCTGGAAGAGACTCCAACCTGAAACCCCGAGGAGCTGCTTTCAGTCAGTGTAGGCCAGGATTTCCCAAACTTGGGTCTCCAGCTGTTTTTAGACTACAGTTCCCATCATCCCTGGCCACTGATCCTGCTAGCTAATGATGATGGGAGTTGTAGTCCAACAGTAGCTGGTTCTCCACAGATTGCTACTATCACAGAGGGTAAAGTCTCATGCAACAGCTATGGGATGTCCTAGAACACAGTCTGGGTTCTAGGTTGTTGTTGTTGTTGAGCTCAAAGCAAAGTTTTTATTTATACTTTTCATTAATTTTACAATCATTTTAACATTTCAAGGTTTGACTTCCTTCCCCCTCTTTCTGTGGTTCCTTAAATTTATTTTTTAATATCTTCTGTATATCCAAATTCATTAAATTTGCTCATTTAATTATCTACTTTAAATGCATACTCTTATGAAACTGCAAGTTATTGCAATAATCCTCCCAATGTTTTTATCTGTTTGCAATTTATCTGTAAATATCCAATAAACCATTTCCATTCTTTTATAAAAAAAAATGTTATCTGGATTTCTTATTCTTCCAGTTAGTTTTGCCATTTCTGTGTATTCCATAAGTTTTTGTATCCATTCTTCCTTTGACAAAGCATCTCACAATAATAACAACTTTTAAAATTATCCAACAATCAGTATAATTGTATCCAAAGCATGATAGCATATAAATAAGACGCAGAACACATCCATCAAACAACACAATTTAGTACAAATTGAATTTAGTCTCAATTTCTTTTTCACCACCAAAGAGATGAATTTATCACTCCTGTGTTCTTTTCAGAAAGTCAGGGCAACAGGTTCCATAGAGGACCTGGAATATCTAAATTGACTTTTCTCCATGTGGGATATTAAAGGGTTATCTCATGTCATATAATTTCTGTTCCTTCTTGGATGATGGCAGCACAAGTGAATGTTCACGTGGAAGAGAGCATTCTCTGAGCTCCTTTGCGCCTTGGATCTTTCAGAGTTCTAAAGGCCATTGCAGTTTGGCAGGAACCTTGTCGGATGAGCAGCGATAATGTGCTCTCTGCAATTAATCCTAGCCAATAGCTAGACAGTTGCATCCCCGGCCCACTGCATTCTTCAACCTGTATCCAAGGATTGCTCCATACTTAGCACATTATAGTAATCAAGCTGGGTAATGCTTAACCTCATTGGCTGCAGAAGCTCAAAGTATGGGGACGTGGTAGATCAATTGTGCTGCTGCTCACCCTTGGAGATTTTGCAGTTCTCCTGCTGATGCTATGGAAGGAAACGTGCTGTCTCGCACTGTTTCACAGCAGCTAATGCCATCACGCTCATTAGATTCCTGCTATTTGCTGAATACGTTTCCAGCATGGGTTACTCTCAGCCATCAGACTCTCCCTAGCAGTAGACATAGCTGAACGAAGTACAAACTGAGAGAGAAAGGCTGCCAACCATCCTTCTGATGATGGTAGTCTTTTTACTACCACACAAATGCATCTTAGCCAAGGAAACATAAACTCCCCTCTTTGGTAAGAAGGTGGAGCTAGCTTTGGCTTCTGTGATGGAAAAGAAAAATTCTTGTTTAACGCTTGTTCATTCATGCAATGCAGCCTGCATGTGTTTATGGTTAGAATTAGCCACCCCTATTTATGCAGAGACCTCATGCCAGCTGTCACTCAGATGCCAAAGTTCAGCTGTCCAATGTGATCTAGAATTTGAATCACACTTAGCAAAGGAGTTTTTTTGATATCATTCCTATGTCAGTGGCAGTTCATCTGCTGGGACTTCACAAGTGCAAAGTTCCACACAGATGGTTAACGCAGTACAACATTTGGACCTTTATCTGTTCCTCCAGCATTTTGAGAGTTCAGATTTAGCTCCTGCAAGCCCATATCTGCTTTGGACCGGGGTGGAGAACCTGGGGACCTCCAGATGTTCCTGGACCCCATCTCCCATCGGACCCAGCCAGCATGGCCAATGGCCGTGGCCAATGATTTGGGTTGTGATTCCAGACACGTCTGTAGGGCCACAGGTTCTCTACCCCTTTTCTAGGATAGTGGCATAGGGAAAGCTTTTCTGAACTGCAATTTTTCTTCTCCTTCACTCACCTATAGAAATTAGATTTGCACACCTCCCCCCCCCCCAAACTAGGTAGTAGATATGTGCTGAAATTTCTAAAAGTAATTTTATGGCCTTTCACGCTGCCCTTGAAGTGTTGGAGAACTTCTTTTGTTCCCTGGAGTACATGTTCAGTGGAATTGCCTCCCCAATTTCAGCAATCCTGAACGTTGGGCAGAAGTTAAATGATATCTAGTTGTTATATCATTTAATATTATTTTAATATGATTGAAGTAGAAATGGGCTTGGCTACTGTGCCTTCCAGCCCATCTCTTTTAGCCCCAACACTTCCTCCATCCACCAATATCAACAACAGAGTACCATTCAACACTGAGCTGAAATTCCTCCAAAGATAATTTTTGAGGAAATCCGCTGGAGAAATTCCTTCTTATGCCCCTCCCCATGTAACCCCTCCCCAAATTTTGCTATGCATAAATAACATTGGAGGCCATTTTCACTTAGCCCTATTTAGAAGTCTCCAGGTGAATTTTCGAGATCATTTTTTTGTGCAGAAAGATTGCTGAAGACTTCTGGTATTTGTCCACTAATATACGGTTAGAGCAGGTAGAAAACCCAGTGCAGGAACAACTTAACTCCCAAAGTAGGAAGAAACCTTCCCAAAGCCACAGGTCATGTCTGAAGGTCCAGAAGGCTGCTGCTTGCCAGACAGTTCTAATACTCAAAAGTATTTGCCCAACTTTTCTCTCTGCCCAAAGTTAAATCTGCCTCTTTCCTCTCAGATCAGAGGTCTGAAACTGTTTTAGACAGGAGAATGCAATTCCAGAAAGTGGGCTGGTTCATTACGTGATGCCTGCAACATCAAGCAATGGCTCCCACTAGGGGAAGTTCCAGCACCACACTTCTACCAGCACAGACAGAACTTTTGCAATATTATCCAGTGCAGTCCTCAGAAATCTCATGCACCAGCCAAAAAAGAAGAGGGCTGTTTAGTCTCCTTTGGGCTGCCATATAAGGTTGGTAGACTGCTTTTGACTTGGTTGGTCAGCAATGGCAAGAGGTGTCAGTGTGCCCTAGCTCTTTTCAATACCTCCAGGATAGATTTGACTGCATGTTTTATTGGAAGATCAGTTTCAGTGTTTGAAAAGAACTGTGTTTGATTTACAGTCACATGTTGGAAATGGAAAAGGTGTCCAAGTTGGATTGCTGTGTTGCCAGAATGTTTCAAGAGTGCGGTATACTGCTTTGTATCCTGAAAGTTTCAAGGCTGGAAATTCATGAGATTTTTATAGTTCTTCAAGGCTGGCAACCCATGAGTTTTTTTTATATAGTTTTTGAGGTTTAAATTCAAACTAACAATCCTAAATAGCATACATTCCTGTAGAATTTTTTTCCGGGAGGGTGTGTGTGAAGAATTCAGTTTGGATCCTTTTTTAAAAAAAAACCAGACAAGCCCATGACTTTCTTCTTTCTCTCTGAATTGGTGCCCAGAACATGAACCAGATATTTTCAGTGAATTTTGCTCAGAAGACGCAAAAGTTGTTGTGAGTGACTCTGTCCTCAGACTATTTCTGGCTCGAGCTAAAGCAGGAAGTTTTTGCATCCTCATGAGAGCAAATTTTTCCATGTTCATTCTTTCCAGTTTTTACATTTGAAATCCAAGCAGCAAATATAGGTTGGGATTAGTATGCCATTTTTGATGTTTGTTTTCTGCTTAAAACTAAGCTCAGCACCGTATGAAACCTACTTTCCTCACCTGCTTTAATCTTGAAAGCAAAATAGCACCACAATTCCTTTCTTTTGTGAGTATTATAATTTGTTGTTACAGGAAAACTAAGCCCAGGCCTTGTTGGAGTGGGGGATGGCCATACCCCAATATGGTCTTGGAAGCTATGGTTAGCTTGGAATCCACAAGGGCAGTCGCTGAAACCTGAAGTTGATAAAACAAGCTCAATCTCTTAGCATTCTTCTTTGGTATAGCCAGTCAAGACTCCTGGTATTCATATTAGGCATGGCCAATATGGTGCACTCTTGTTGAACACATCTATTTCTTTCTGCACACTGAAAAGGTCTCAGAGGCCTGACTGCACACACAGTCCTCAGCAGCTTACTAAGCTAGGTCCCAACCCTGGACGATGAATTTCTCAGTTAAAAGCCCTCAGCAAATAAAAATAAATGGCATTGATCTCCTGGAACATGTATTTTAATATTCCACCCGTTTCTTCTTGTGAGCCAGTTCCCATATGCCACTGCAGGACAAAAAATAATAATGCCAGAGTTATTGTCATCAAACAAAACGTTACAACTATTGTTAAATAAGTAAGAGAAAAGGAGATCAAATGTTCGGTCAGTGACGTCTTTGGGTTTTTCAAATTCCCAAATATTTTTTTCAAGAGCAGTCTGTTTCTAATTCTTTCGGAACTTGCAACTGAATGCTTTCTCCATTCCAATAATGTGAATGCCAACTTGGCATCCTGCTCTGCGACGTAAATCAAGAGAGACGACCTAAGCAATACAGTTTAAATGGAAACACACAGTCCCCCCACCCACTTCCCCGCCCCTCTCTATCAGATATGTGCTATCCATTTGGATGAAAAGTACTTTACTCAAATGGATTTTGTCAGAACTGGCAAGCAAGACGGATGGCTTCTTCCAGCTCCAGATGCCTAAGGCTCTGGTTCAATATTCAAGTGAAGTCAATGGAGGTCTCCCCATTGATTTAAATTGGCCCGTGTGCTTTGGATTGGCCAGAACTTACGCCCAGATCGAGGTAAACAGAACAGAACAGCTACTCGGCAAAACAATGTGCGCACAGTTGTTTAATGACAGGGATTTGATTTTTAAGATATCCTGACCTTTTCTGTTTTTCCACAAACATTATTGTGAACAATTTATTCTGGCCAGATGAATAATTAGAGAAGACGACTGTTTCAGTTTTGAAATATATTACCATAATTGGAAGCTAGGCGGAGGCAACTTTGAATGTTTGTGCAATGGTATTGTACCAGGATTGGAAATGGACTGCTTTGGCTAGAGTATTTAGCTTGAGAATTGTAGGTTCCTAGTCTTGCTAGATTGATAAGCTCACTGGGGATCAGTAAGCACTGAGCACCAGTTCAATGTAAAAAGAGCATGATACAAATGTTAACAAGTTATGATGGCACTAGCAAAATGGTGTTTTGTGTGTGTGTGTGTGTGTGTGTGTGTGTGTGAATGTGTGAATGACATGACTGAAGGAGTTGAGTATTCTTCTCTGACCACCTGAAGTAAAGTGTGAATAGCAGGATGGATATAGCCATTTCTTCTTCTTCTTCTTCTTCTTCTTCTTCTTCTTCTTCTTCTTCTTCTTCTTCTTCTTCTTCTTCTTCTTCTTCTT
>JAXCMG010000032.1:13189997-13233236 GCA_034642415.1 Podarcis siculus
TTCTTCTTCTTCTTCTTCTTCTTCTTCTTCTTCTTCTTCTTCTTCTTTTCATACTGTACCTTTAACACTTATAAAAAGTAATGGGCTAGATCCAAAGCTCTAGTGTCACTGTCACAACAGAACTTCCTGCCCTGTCCCCTATTGACTGACCATGAATTAGTTTAATCCTCCTTTAAAACCGTTGAAGTCAATAGTTACCACCATGTCTAACTTTGCTGTCTCCCCGACATGCTAATTCCTCTGTTCAGGGTATATAGTTGTGAGGCAGAAACATTGACTCTTAGGAATCCAGACAGAAGCAGATTTACCACTTCATCCCATGTTTGGGAGAACTAGGACGATGCGTGATTCTCAAATGGCGACACTCTGTCTCTGGAGGGGAACATATTGGTAGGAAAAATGTTCTCGGGTGGAGAGTGTACTTTCAATTTTCTTGGGGAGTATTAAAAAATAAGTGAAAAGCAATTTTTTAGATTGCAAAAAATGTTATCTGTGTTCTATCAAAGTGAAGCGAATTGTAGCATCCAAAAGAACATATGTAAATGCTTCCACAACATGCGTTTCAATTGTCATGCAATGAAATAACTCTTCCATAATAGCAATTTTATTTCATGCCAGAGTGCTTCACTTCAAGGCAAAGCATTTACAGTCCCATTGGTATTGGATTGCAACTGAGTGTTCTGCAGAACACATTTTACTGGTTAAGCAGTGATATATTTTCATTCTTTTTCTGCACTCAAAAAACTTCTATTCGGTATTAGTCCTCCACTAAGAGCTTTTCGGGAGTGATAGATAGTTTCGTCATTTGCTCAGGCTGTTTCTAGAAGGTGTTGTGCCAGACCGTGAGGGGGAGAATCTTCAAGATCTGTGTGTAATCACCCTGATTATGGAGAACTAGATGCCACCATGCTTTCTCCTCATGGACTAGTTTGATGTGTGTATGTTTGTGTTTTGAAGCATATAGTCTCACACCTTTCAGAACTGAAACAATATGGGGGGGGGGATGGACCTCAGACTTGGGGGCAAGTATATCTCTCCAGAGCTCTCTACCTATCCCTTGAGATACAGCTCAGGCTCATACCCAGCTACTGTTAAGTATAGTAATTTAATTCACTGAAATTGTAAATGCCGGTATGCATTACTATGTGTTGAAATTTGATTGGTTGGTAACTGGAATTATAGAGAGTTCTCTAGTAGTTCTCATGTGATTGGCTAACGTTTGGTCACATGGGGAGTATCTAGTGAAGGATAGGCTCCATTTTATGTGAAACAAGATGACTGTGTTTTTGAATCCACTGTGGACACTGCTAAGTTATATAGAGTGTTTGGAGTGCTTTTCTGCTTGAAAGAAAGAACAAAGCTTCAGGAGAAGGTTAAAGTGGAAATCCCTCAAAGGAGCTTCAAGGCATGGCCTAACTGAGATAGAAGACTGAAAGTGCTGAACTCTGGAAAGAGAGGAAAATACAGTTGTTTGGAAGTTAGAATAAGAGACTGTAGGCCCATGCTTAGAGAAGCATGTGACTGTAAATATCATATTTTAATTCATCTATAAGTTTCTGCAAGTAAAGTTTTTTAATGTTGAGGTCTGGACGTTGGTTAAATTTCCAAAGAAGGGTGTCAGTCATATATACGATTTGAGCTTCTTAGCTGCGTTTTTGCAATCCTTATATTCAACAGTATGGCCCGTCTCCCCAAGGCATACCCCTCACCAATCTTGTTTCTCACCTTCCTTGAATGTTTTTGCCTTGCTGGAATGTGCCTTTAAACTCTTGTTTCTCTGGATGGAGGATAGACAGTGATGCGTGTGAAGAAACTAGCCTAAAATATACACCTGTTGTTCTGCTCACTTTTGACTCTGGCCCCATCTGCCACTGGCATGTGGACCACACAGAAGGGAGTGTGGTCCTCAAGCCAAAAAAAGTTCTTCATCCCTGAAGCATGGGAACAGTTTGACCATAGACCAACCATGCCCAAACTTGCTTAGCTTCTGAGATCAGACAAGACTGAGCATGTTCAGGCCAATGGCTGTTGGACTATGTAATGAGTTGTTTGAATGGTGGCAAACCCTTTTGCCCAATGTTCCACAATTCAAGTTGAACATTTCTGGTGTGGTTTTCTTCTAGTTTACTGAACCAGTGAGTAGGAGCAACACCAGGAGTGTAGGTCTGGCTCATTGTTATAACCAGCTTTAAGGCTCTTTCGCACCTGTTTTTCTATGCCACAAACTACCATTGCCTGTGCTTCCAGTGGCACAGGCTGGCCTCCTGTGGGCTTGTGGGCCTCTCAGTTTGTTGTGTTTCTTCTGATGTTTGAAGCTGGTAGTGGTGTAGGCACTGATTAAATCTGAGGTCTACCTAATACTCCATTTTACAAGCCATAGCATGCCATCTCAGGTGATTTTGACTGTGCCTACACATGCCTGGCAAATTGCTTGCACAAATCTCACTGGGAAATTGTATCCTAGAAATGTTTCTCACAGCTATTGTGATAACAATAAGCTTATGGTTGCATGGAGTGTTAGGGGAGGGGTAGTACTTCTGGTGGGGGACATGTTTGTCCACCTTTGGTCCCCACCCTCAGCTCTCACCTGTGGTTCCTGGAAGCTGTCAGCATGTGACAGAGGCCACACCCCAGGAACGGCTTTGACTTGTTGGCAAAACCAGGTGAAAGTAGCTGATGGGTCTCAAACCCCTGGTGAGTTAGGAACTTCCCCTGCATGTGAAGACAGGTAGATTGAGTAGATGAGACCAGTAGTGGATCCAACGGTCAAGAAAGTTGTTTCTGCACATGCTATAAAGGCAAGTGAGGGGCAGGTGGTTGTCTACCTGGGAAGGAAGCCCATCTAGAAGGATCTGATCCTAAACCTCTGCTGCCTTGCAACATATCTTTGGGTGAAGAAAGGGCTAAGGAGTAAACCCTAAACAAATCCAGAGTGGAGTGAAGCTGGTGCCAAACGTATTGCTCTGCTTTCTTTTGGACCACATCAGCAAGGCCAAGAGAGGGGCCTTGTCACCTGGTGAGCCTGCTTCCCAGGCTTGTACCCCAGAAAGGTCACTTTAGTTCTGCTAATGCAGCAGTTAGACTTCACCCCAGAGGTGCACTCCATTGTCTCTTGAAACAGATGGAAACAACAACATGGTTGTATCCATTGTTGGCTCTACTCAGCACTGACCTATTGAAATCAATGGATATAACTAACTTAGAACCTTTAATTTCAGCATGTCTACCCTAAGCATAACTTAGCAGGAAACTTCTGGCTGGTGGGCCAGTCTTGGCATGCCAGGGGGTACAATTTGGCTCGCCAGGTAATTTTCCTTAAACTACACCCACCTGTCCATCAACTCATATCACTCATGATGACAGCTGATGAGTGGGAGGATAGAGTTAAACCCTGCATTGGCTGCACACCTGTTCCCAGTAGTGAACAGGTAAGTGCAGCCACTACAGTAGTCCTCCCCACTGTGATGATATGTAGAGCATTCCTATTTCAATTAGAGTCATTCTTTCTAAATTTGCAGCTATACATTTTATGTGGATCAGTGTCCACTTTTGGTCTCTGCTTTGATGGTGTGTTTCCTCTCTTTTGTTTTTTTGGGGGGCACCCTAACTACTTACCAGAAAGGGACCTTTGAGTACGTAAAGACAGAGGAAAAGAGATAAAAGGCAAATGGCTCATTCCTAGTGCCTATTTCAAAGCAGCACTTTGAATGGCAAGAGTATGTCTGCCACCTTTCTATGGAACAAACTACTTGGAGACCTTATTTTCCTCCTGCACTCATCATTACCCAAATGGCTACATTAAGCTGAAGTGCTGATCCATCTGACTGCAATTGGGAATGGAACTGCCATGGTTGAATGACCAGCCAGATGCAACCCAGTGCCTTTGCAATGGCGAAGTTTCCATTGCCTCAGTTCTGTGGACTTCGGACGACTACAGTATCTGTTAAATATAGGTGGGTGGTTGTGGCTTCTTTCTCCAGACCAGAAAGACCAGCAAACAGAGCAGAATAAAAGAGGTAGAGAATTTGACACTGATAGGCCCCCAGCAAAGTTTGCAGATAAGTTAAGAAACTCTTCTCTCCTCCCATGATAGGATTGCAGTTTCTCTAGCTTCCCAATGGAGTACATTGATTAAAATACCTCTGCTGCCTAATAAATCACTTGCAGTCATCCAAAAGGCCTTTGATCCTGTGGCACTTGAGAAATTTTAATGATACTTCTGTGTCTGTACCAACACTTTAATGTGCCTCTTTAAATACTTCCAGTCACGTTCTGAGATGCTGTAAATTGTCAAAATTAGAAACTGAATTGTTAGAACCCAATACTAAGAATTTGTCAAGAATGTACAACTTTAAAAAAGTTCTGAAGAGAACCTTTGCAAAAAAGCCAGAGGCCTTTCTCTTGGGTATGGTGGGCCAAATGGTGCCAAAGAAGGACAAGACCTTTTTTATGTACGCCACAACAGCAGCAAGAATTCTTCTAGCAAAGTATTGGAAGACACCAGAACTACCCACGTTGGAAGAATGGCAGACGAAGGTGATTGACTACATGGGACTGGCGGAGATGACTGGCAGAATTCGAGACCGGGGAAAAGAGGCGGTGGAGGAAGAATGGAGCAAATTTAAAGTTTATCTTAAAAAATGTTGTAATTTGGCTGAAAATTAGAGGTTCAGGGAAATAAGAGACAAAGAACTGCAGTTGTTTAATAATCCAAACAAGTTGAATTTATGACATTTAAATTATGTGTATACTGAAGAAGTTGCTGAAAAAATCTGGAAATAAGGATGCAGAAAAGGGGTGGTATGGGGAAGTCGATTTTATGTTTGTTTGTCTTTTTCTTTTATAGGTATTGTCTTTTTTGTGTTTATTGGAAATTAATAAAAATTAAAAAAAAAAAAAGAATGTACAACTTGCTGTTGAAGTGGAACACACAGGATGAAACAGTTAAATCAGCTATGATTAAATGGGCACAAGACATTGGTCATGATATTATGTTTGCTGACTGGGAACAGTTATGGACCACTGGTATTAAATTTACGGCATGTAATGCCCTAAGAGAATATTATGAAAATGATCTATAGGTGGTACATGACCCCAGTCAAGCTTGCAAAAATATATCATACGCCCAATAATAAATGTTGGAAATGTAATGAAGCTGAAGGTACTTTCTATCATCTTTGGTGGACGTGCCCAAAGATTAAGGTCTTCTGGGAAATGATCTATAATGAAATCAAGAAGGTTCTTAAATATACCTTTCATAAGAAACCAGAGGCTTTTCTCTTGGGCATGGTTGGCCAAATGGTACCAAGGAAGGATAAGACTTTTTTTATGTATGCTACAACAGCAGCAAGAGTTCTTATAGCAAAGTATTGGAAGACACAAGAACTACCCACACTGGAAGAATGGCAGATGAAGGTGATTGACTATATGGGATTAGCCGAGATGACTGGCAGAATCCATGACCAAGGAAGAGAGACGGTGGATGAAGATTGGAAGAAATTTAAAACTTATCTTAAAAACTATTATAAGATTAATGAATGCTAAAATGTCAAGGGTAATGTAAAAACCTAGATTACAGCTGTAAATGATTGGGTAAAATAAGAAGAAACAGAAAAAAGTTTAAAAATTAGCAGAAGTGAGGGGTTGCTGAAAAAATTACTAATTAGAGATGCAGAAAAGGGAGGCATGGGGAAGTCGGTGAAAGAGGGTAAATGAAAAGAAGGCTACGAACTTATACGTGTTTTATATGTTTTGTTTGTTTGTGTATTGTGTTGTGTATGTTTAAAATCTATGTTGGAAAACTAATAAAAATTTATTTAAAAAATAAAAAATATATAAAAAAAGAGATGCTGTAAATTGGGCTGAAACACCTGATTGCTCTGCTGCTTTTGTTATCATCCACTTGTGTGATAGTACAGAGCTTGTTGGAGTTGCTCAATATGAATGTTGTTCAATATGTTGTGGGGGCAGGAATGGTGTGTGTGGGGGGGAGGCTTATGCTGGATCCTAACTCGGTTCAGCTTGATTACGTTGACCTGGCAGCCTTGTGGAACTTAAGGTAAAGGTAAAGGGGCCCCTGACCATTAGGTCCAGTCGTGACCGACTCTGGGGTTGCAGCGCTCATCTGCATTTCATCTGCTCATCTGCTCATCCGCTTTATTGGCCGAGGGAGCCGGAATACAGCTTCCGGATCATGTGGCCAGCATGACTAAGCCGCTTCTGACGAACCAGAGCAGCGCACGGAAATGCAGTTTACCTTCCTGCCGCAATGGTACCAATTTATCTACTTGTACTTTGACGTGCTTTCGAACTGCTGGGTTGGCAGGAGCAGGGACCGAGCAATGGGAGCTCACCCCGCCGTGGGGATTCGAACCGCCGACCTTCTGATCGGCAAGCCCTAGGCTCTGTGGTTTAACCCACAGCGCCACCCACGTCTTGTGGAACTTAGGGTGGTGTCAAACTCTATTGTTTTCACTCTGCTGGCTTAGGGTATCTCAGTCTGCTTTAGCTCTGCTCTTGAACAGAATTTGGATCTGACATACCTTATGGTTCCTTAACTTAAACTGGGGGAAATTATGCTGGCTTAGGATTGCTCCCTTAGTCCAATAAAGTTTCTGATTGTGCAGTGAATGCGTTGCTTAGGCCTAAGACCACGCAAACCTCAGCTATCCAGTTTAGTTTGGTGCTGATGCACAATGAGGGATTTATGGCCACAGCTGATCTGAGAAACCCACTCTGCAGTCACTTGGAGCAGGGCTTTTCATGTGGTTGCCCCTGTTCTGTGGAACAGCATTCCTGCCAATACACAACAGGCACCCATTAGCTGCTGTTTCCAAAAACAACTGAAGACAGTTTTGTTCTGATAGGCTTTCCCAGCAGGACAAATAGGTGCTTATTTTGTATTTCTGTGAATATTTATTATGTATTTGTATTAATTTGGTTATAAACATATCTAACATTTATCATATTTTATTATACATTGCTTTGAGATGATTGTGTAGAAGGTGATTGATTAATAGTGATTGATTAATAATAATAATAATAATAATAATAATAATAATAATAATTCAGATTATCTGATATAACAGGTATTTTTGGCCTTCTGACAGTCTATTCCCACTCACCCTTTTGAACTGCTTATTCCCTTCCTAGTCTGATTGGCATACCTCCAAATAATAATAATAATAATAATAATAATAATAATAATAATTTATTATTTATACCCCGCCCATCTGGCTGGGTTTTCCCAGCCACTCTGGGCAGCCTCCAACAGAATATTAAAATAAAATAGTCTGTTAAACATTGAAAGCTTCCCTAAACAGGGCTGCCTTCTGATGTCTTCTAAAAGTCCAGTAGTTGTTTTTCTCTTTGACATCTGGTGGGAGGGCATTCCACAGGGCGGGTGCTACTACCATGAAGGCCCTCTGCCTGGTTCCCTGTAACTTGGCTTCTCGCATTGAGGGAACCGCCAGAAGGCCCTCGGAGCTGGACCTCAGTGTCCAGGCAGAACGATGGGGGTAGAGATGCTCCTTCAGGTCTACGGGCCTTTGAGGCAGTTAGGGCTTTAAAGGTCAGCACCAACACTTTGAATTGTGCTCGGAAACGTACTGGGAGCCAGTGTAGGTCTTTCAAGACCAGTGTTATGTGGTCTCAGCGGCCGCTCCCAGTCACCAGTCTAGCTGCCGCATTCTGGATTAGTTGTAGCTTCCGGATCACCTTCAAAGGTAGCCCCACATAGAGTGCATTGCAGTAGTCCAAGCGGGAGATAACCAGAGCATGCACCACTCTGGCGAGACAGTCTGCAGGCAGATAGGGTCAATGCTAAAATCTACCAGATTTTCAATTTTTTTTGCATTTCCCTCCATTGACAAATATCCCAGTTGTAAAACTTCGCCACCACAATAATATTTGTTTCACTTTACTGTAGACTCCGTAATAGTGGTTAACAGTGGTTAATAGTGGATCCTTCTGATCGGTTTAAAACCACATGAATTAATTTACAGTGTGCATAAACCAGCTTTAAACAGAATGTGTGGAATGAGTAGAACTATATATATGTGTGTGTGTGTGTGTGTGTATTTGCCAGTTCACAAATGCAGTTCTTAACCGGGAAAACAACTCTACTCTCAGCTATTTTACAAACAGATGGCATCTTGAATCCCAGTATGATTCTCTTCTCACTTCTTTGTTCTTCTTAATTAAACAGAGCCAAGATCTTTGGTAAATATAAAACAAAAGGCTCTCACTGAAGCATTGCTGACTTGCATCAGCCAAGACACTCCTGGAATTTTAAAATCCAATCATTTTTCAAAAGAACCACAAGATTAACTGTAGTGGGCCAATAACTAATTAATGTCTTTATTTTGCTGATTGTGGGCTTGTGTGGATGCTTTGTCAGTGAAGTCATGCCATAGCGATTAAGATTCAGGTTCCACTTCTATTATTATAGGCAGTAATTATCCTGACGCTTATTATTCCCCCCTTCTAATCTAAACACTAATGCAAGCCTCTAGCTAGCATCTCAATTTAATAGTGCTCTGAGCATCTTAACAATGAGAAGGATGGTATTTAACTGCAGGCTTGTTGTGTCTTGGATTATAAATAAGTAGTTGTTGTTTGTTGAGGTCACAGTTATGTAGGTGTTTTCCAGGATCATAATTGTGGTATCTTAAGATGTCTATGTCTTAGATTTTCAGAGAATCCAAAGGCAGCACACTGTCAGTTATGATTTACGTTGATAAGGAATATGGAGAGAGGAGAAATTCAATTCAGTTCACATCTAAAGGAGAACTGAACTAACTCAAAATTTTTAAAACAGTGCAAGAACTGAAACACAGCCATCCATTGAAATCCACACTTTTCTGAATTTTGCAGTAGAGTTCTAAAGTCAAGTGATGTGTACAAAAATGCATATTCTGGAGTAAAATATCAATTAAAAATGTCAATACTAGTGAAAATAACATAAAAGGTGCATTATTTTCAATAAAACAGCTTTGGGAGGAAAAGTCTGTATTATACAAAATGGCATACAAATGTGTATATCAGGAGAAATTTGCATTAAGATGCTGGTGGTTTTTAATGAGGGTTTTAAAAAAGGAAATATCAAATTCATGTGGAAGACTGAACTTAAGTTTGGAAAAATAAGAAACTGGGGGAAAGCAGAACTGACAGATTCACCCGTCTGCAATCAGGGACAGTTTAAAGTGTTGAGCAAAAAATTCAAATATTTTTAATACGGTCAATGACCAGAAAGAAAGTGTTGAGCATATTTGGCCTGCAAAAGGGAAGTAAGTGTGGGAAATGATAATGGTCTTTAGATATCTAAAGATCTGATTGTAACAACTACCATGGAATTTCCCTTCTGAGTACTGTGGGGAAAGCTCTTGTCCAGGTAGTTCTCAATAGATTACAGTTACCTGCTGACAGGGTCTATATCCCATTTCCTTTCCAAAGCTGGGAAAGCACTAATTAGGCTTTGGGAAGGAGGCGGGAGGACTCTAGGAACCTGTTTGGTCAGTTTGGTACGCCACAAGGTGTGCAGGCCTGAATTATAATATCTTGGGAGACACTGAACAACGTATTGCTGAGAGGTACCTGTTGATTCCAAGTCTAATTGTTGTTGAAGCAGATTATACACCTTCTTCACATTGATTCACAGGCTTAAAGTGGGTGCATTTTTCTTCCGTGTTCACAGGCACCATGTATCATGAGATACTTAATTCAATCTCATTAGCAAAAGCACACACTGCACCAAAAACAACCAGAAAAATAATGCATTTCAAGTAGATGTGTTTAGTGGAGTTTGTATCATGTTCTCTGCATTTGTACATTTGCACAAGCACGTAACAGGGTGATAAGTATGCAGATGATCCTCACCACAGATGTCTAAATGTGCATCTGTTGCTGTCACACTTCAGGCTATCATTCCACACCAGAGTTTGCCTGGCTACCATGCATTAGATTTGTTTTCTATTTCCCTTCTAATTTGTGTTTATATGCATTGGTTTTGCCAAGCTCAGGGAGAGAGAAAAGGGAACATTGTGAGTATGCTGTTATTTACTCTCCTCCCAGAGGACCTTCTGGAACTGCTGATTCAAGATGGAGTGAGAGAATGCATAATGCAATCGTTTTTAATAGTCCTCTATAAATCTGTTTGTTTCCTTTTTTGTTTTAAGGACAGTTGCTTACAGATGAGGCAGATGGAAAATATTGTGGCCATGCCTCCTGACAGCCGTAGCTTTAACTCGGTGGTTCCTCATAGCAGAATGTTCTGCCTCAAGGGAAGAAGAAACTTCCTACATTGCTTCCAGGGAGATTGTGGCCTGTGCAGATGTAAAGTTAACTGCATATTAAGAATCAGGCTGCAGGGTAGCATATGCCTGTCTACTGCCCCCTGTTACCTTGTGTTTGAAACAACAAGGGAACCTCCTGCTTGGGGTTATATGTAACCATTGCCAATGCATGTTAATTGGGGAATTGGGGAAAGCTCCTGCACACTTGATTCAAATCAAGATGGCATAACCTCCAACATTTCTCCGATGAAAATAGGGACATCCTATTCAACAACAACAACAATTTATACGCCTCTCATCTGGCTAGGTTTCCCTAGTCACTCTGGGCAACTTCTAGGTGAAGGAAGTTTGTGCAGTTGCTGTGGTGTTTTATTAAAAAAAATCATATTCTTTCACCTCTCCACAAAATATACAGGAGCCACCAACCTGGTGCCCATGAGCACCACGTTGGCAATCCCTAAACTAGAATATGGATACCAGCCATTTCAGGCAAGGATGCATTGCTGCATGACTGCACAAAGAGCTTAAACTGATTGTTCGACCTTGTTTATGTTTTGGTGTCATGGTTCATTGAGAAGTTTGGAATACGATACTGCCAGACTATCATTACACAGAAGCTGATAAGTCCTCCCTGACTGCTGTTTGAAGCTGCCTAATAGGCTTTTCCTGCTACTTTGTGGTTTGATTGCAACAGGTACAAAGGGGAGGCAGGTTGGATTAAGCCCAGTGCTTAACACGGGGGTGGAAATGCCCAGAGGAAATGCTGAATGCATCTGTGTTTCATATAAATTCTGGAAGGAGCTGTTTGATAATAATTTGTATTTATCGCATCCCAGCATTTCATATTTTCTGTTGCTCATTTTCACTGCAAGAGTGTTCAGTGATGCACATCTATCATTTCCCTTTACCTTGCTTTCTTCTCCATTGCCTAAGCTGGGCAGAAGCTTCCCAGGCTTTGGGGAAGAAGCACCAGGCCTGCTTCCTCCTTCCAAAAGCCAGGTGGGTTTTGGGAAGGAGGGCTCTTGGACCCTGTTGGAGCATCGTGCCCCCTCCATAAGGCAGGCAGAAGTTTTGGGAAGCAGGTGCCAGGCTTTAATACTTTAAGCTTGGAGGGGCACTGTGGGCAGTTGAAATACCACTGAAATCTGTCGTGGTGGTTGGCATTGATGTCAACAAAGATGCTTTGACCAAAGGAAGCTTGATTATTGGGTTTGTGGCCAGCTCTAATTTCCAACTGACTAGGCGGTATTCTCGTTTCATGCTGCAAAATTCAGGATCAAACATCACAGTTTGTTTAAAGGTCTGCATGAAAGATGCTGTAAGTAAATTGCAAGCATGTAATGGGCAGCTGCCTGCACGCCTAATAGTGTACCGTGACAGTGTTGGAGATGGACTGCTGAAGATGGTGGTGAACTTTGAAGTCCCACAGATACTAAGTGCCCCCGATGAGTGCAGTGGTGGCTGCAGAAGAGCCAAACTATCGGTGGTTGTGGTCAGGAAGAAATTCCTTCATTGTTTCTCAACGGAAGTTTGCAAAACCCTCCTGTTGGGACAGTTATTGACACGGAGGCTACTCGACATGAATGGTACGACTTCTTCTTAAGGAGCCAACTTGCCCACCATGTAGTATGTGTCAATCCCACATACTACAATGTGGTTTATGATGATAATGGATTCAAGCCAGTCCATATACAGCATCTTACATATAACATGTGCCACCTGTACTGCAACTGGCCTGGCCTAATCAGAGTGCCAGCACCATGCCAGTATGCCAACAAGCTGACTTTTTTGGTGGGCCAGAGCATCCACAGAGAGCCAAGCCTGGCACTTGCCAACAAACTTTTCTATTTGTGAACAGTGTCGAGGTGGCAACAGCCAACACTATGATGTAAGTAATGGGCCCCGCCTGGTAGCCTGCTCGCTAAAATATCACTGGTAAAATACATATTTTGTTATGTGCAAATGGCTTTAGATACCTATTAGGTCCATAAATTACCATAATTACCATTTGACAATATCAAATGCAGCACAGCTGGGAAAATTTGCAAAAATCATCCACTCCTACATACAGACATGCCACATGAAGGTCACTGTTAGCCCAAAGAAGGGCCAATTCACGTGAGCAGAAGATCCAAGTCATAAAGCTATCTTTGAAGATTCTGTGCTTTGCTCAGCCAAACAAGTGTATCACTGAATGCCAGAGGTTAAACAAATGTAATATAGAATCAAACTCCCTGTATTTAGAGAAGGTTAGCACGTGTCCCTCCCTGGCGGCCTTGGTTGCATCTGATGATTGTCATCAGGAAAAACGGGGAGGGGGCCACTTACACAAAATGTCCCAGGTTTCGGGTCGAGCAGACAAGGCAGTTAAAACCGAACACATGGCGCTGTTCAAGAACATTTTCATTACATGTGGAGGTCCTGTTAGCAGCTCAGCTGAGACCCTTCAAAAATATTTATCTTATGACCAGATTAATATTTTGCCGTTTATTATTGCAAACAATGAAAAATGATCATATCATAAGAGCTTTCCAAGACTTGTCTGCTGTGATGAATGCAAAATAAATAAAGAGATTGGGACTTAGACAAGGTCGGACAGTGGAAAATCTCTACGCCACTGACCACTGGGAATTGAGTGAGTGAGAGGGAGGGCTTTGCAAAGGTTTTCTCTTTGTGTGTTCCTTCTCTCCGTGTTGAAGCAATGCAGCACCCAGTCGAAGCACAATTTCACACATTAAACAGAAGCCCAGGTCTGCCAAACGAGTGCGCTGACAACAGGAAACTGCAGTCAATCACAAATAATTGCTTGTTCAATCAAAGTGATTGCATGCCCTCTAACATTTCTCCAGTGAAAATAGGGACGTCCCATTCCATAATGATAATTTTACTATTTATACCCCACACATCTTACTGGGCAGCTTCCAATATCAAACATTAAACAACTCTATACAGGATTACCTTCAGACAGCTTGGGGGTCGGATAACTCCATACCCTCCAACATATCTCCAATGAAAATAGGGACATCCTAAGGAAAAGTGGGACATTCCAGGATCAAATCAGAATGTCTTCTCTAAATTAGGGGTGTCCCTGGGAAATAGGAAAACTTGGAGGGTCTGTGATTGCAAGTTTGTGTGTGACACTCACACTTTTTTTAAAACAGCTTGGGTATACACCTACAAATGTGATATGTAATATGACTCAAAAATAAATATATTACAGTGGTACCTCAGGTTAAGAACTTAATTCATTCTGGAGGTCTGTTCTTAACCTGAAACTGTTCTTAACCTGAAGCACCACTTTAGCTAATGGGGCCTCCTGCTGCCGCCGTGCTGCCAGAGCATGATTTCTGTTCACACCCTGAAGCAAAGTTCTTAACCAGAGGTGCTATTTCTGGGTTAGCGGAGTCTGTAACCTGAAACGTCTGTAACCTGAAGCATCTGTAACCCAAGGTACACCCTCCCTAATTGTTGTGCTGAAGCATGTGACAAATTGTAATTATATTGTACAGGTACTTCTTTGCCCACTAGATAGACATCCATGGTTATTTATGTACTTATTCTTATTCATGCACCTGTATGAGTGATGGCTGGACATTTCTTGGTGTAAATGCAAACACAAGTTAGTTCTGCTTAGGGTGAAATATTTTTTGTCATTTTCTTTTTCTTACATGCCATTTTATGCAATGCCTTAAGCCAAAAAAAGAGAATTCCCTGCCCCAAGAAGATGACAATTCACATTTAAATAAAGGAGGAGAAAGCAGAGGGCCTGAAGTTTCTGGAGAAAATTAGAGAAACTGAGGATAAACAGAAGCATAATAAGAAAAGTTATTTATGTAACCACAAGTTCCAGTGGATGGAGCACTGCCTATATATGTGAAGGCCTGATTGTGCTTGGCGTCTCGATACTACTAAGCCTCAAACCAAGGGACTTGTAGCAAAAAGCCCAGGATTTCCCCATCATACTTTGACATTTTATGTTGCTTTTAAATCCTGAACTGAAATAGCATTAGGCCCATTTGGCCTCTTCACCTGACATTTGTCCAAGTATAATGACAAGTCAGCAAAGGTAATAATTTGTGAGTCAAATTGTAGTCAGATGTGGGTTGCTGTATTCTTAATTTATTTCTCTAATTGTACTTTCAAAAGAGAAGGAAGTGGTGTGTGGCCTAACCTTTGCATTGCCACGGGAACGATTTCTTATGCATTTGCGTCTAGTTATCTGTGTCTGTTTTCTTCCTCCCTGACATATAAAAGAGAGGTTTTGTCATATTAAACTGATCAGTGTGCCTTATTGTTGGAGGAGCTCTGTGCAGGTTTCAGTTGTCATGACCAGTTCTCTCTCTCCAGAATCTTCCGATTATTTTAGTCAAGAAGAGCAACTGAGAATACTTCCGCATTTCACTCTTTTCTGGCAAGTTCTCATTTTCTGCACAACTCAAGAGATTCTGAAATGGACCGAAGGTTAACACAGACATGGTGTCATTGGAAACCAATTAAAACTCCGAGTTTTAGTCGGCATTGGCTTTATATATGTATGTTTTTTAAAAAAACACACCACTGTTTTTATTTTTTGCTGTTGTTTCATATCTGTTTTATTGTAGAATGACTTTGAGATGACCCACAGGGAGCAATTTATTAATATTAATAATAACAGAGAAGCAAAAACCTGAGACTTGCAGGTTATTACTGCCCAAGTATGGAACCTCTGAGAGATAAATAGCCAGGTGATTCTATCTGGGGCTCCCATTACCAGGGTTTCCAAATAATGGATTACAGATAGGGAATGGCTGAATATGTCCATTTTGGTTTCTCATTTTTTTCCTATGCTAAATTCAGTTCTCCATGTTTCCACATTAGTTAGCATTTATTTATTTATTTATTTATTTATTTAACATCTGCTAAATGTGCCCATTTAATGCAATTTTGCTTCATTTCCCCTTATATAATGCATTTAAAATATTATTTTCATTAATATGTGCATTTATATGCAAAATTTGCCTTTTCTGTATAGGAGAACTGCTTTGGAAAAAATTCAGAGGAGCGTGAATTTCGAAGGATCACCGATTCAAATTGCTAATATGTCAGAAAGCTTGGATTAGGTAGGTTCACCTTTATTTCAAACTGAATCACATTTCTCTCTCATCTCTTATCACAAGTATATTTTTTATTTCAATCAAATAATAAGCTTGATTAAATAGTAACAGGGGTTGCTTAGCTTTTAGCTTAGGCAAGAGACCACAAAGTTGGAAACTAACTGCAAGAACTGCCTACAGGCAGAGGGCTCAAATTATCTGTGAAGACAGAAGGACCAATCAGTGATGGCCAAAATGGGCCCTCCAGCTGTTTTTGGACTACAACTCCCATCATCCCTAGCTAACAGGATCAGTGGTCAAGGATGATGGGAATTGTAGTCCCAAAACAGCTGGAGGGCCAAGTTTGGCCATCACTGGTGAATGCCAGGATGAGAGGTCCAAGACAAATTGATCTGGAAGCTTACAAGTCCAGTCTAGAGGATTAAGGGCAGTTAGCAGCTGAGCCCATCAGAGGTCCAAATGACCCAATGGCCTTCCTTGGCTGCTATTGAAATGGTGGATCAGAAGCCCTGCTATTTCTCGCGATCTCTGGTAGGCCTTTGGATCACAGCCATAACCGAGTGTGATAAAAGCAAACATCTACATCTTTCTGAAGCTAAACATGAAAGCTTTCTAGGAGGTAGCAGATGCATGTTTTGAAGATAATAAGTTATAGCTAAGTTTTACTCAGTGCGAACCCACTGAAAGTAATGGACCTAAGTTATTCACGTCTATTAATGTCAGTGGAAGTATTCTAAGTAGGAACAGTGTTGGATGCAACCAAACGATTCAAATCTTTTAGCAGGGCACTTCAGCTGTCAATCATCTTGTCATTACCAAATCTTTCCCTATCACGAGGAGCAGCTTTTAGATAAACAAGTACAAATTACCTTGTTTTCACCTGAGAAATACTGAACGCTCAGCGCTGTTGTGTTGATAATTGCATCTGATCTCATTTGTGCAAAAGGCTTATGGTGTGGGAGGTATATAACATGTGCCAGCTAATGCATTCCCATAATATTCTCACTGGTTCGAAATTCTCGGAGCTAGTCTATATACACAGCAGGTCATATGACTGCAGTTTGCACACGGTAAAAACTGGTCTGTGAACTGTGTCATTTCAGACTCCAAACCATTTCCCCGTGCATATCTAAACAACCTACCTAATTTACCCTTTGCAAGGATTGAGGAGGGGGAGATGGGCTTTGAATACATGACTCCCCCTACGGTCTGATGTATAATACAGAAACAGTGGTGCCTGCTGTCTGCATAGTCCAGTTCTGAAATAATGATTCGGAAGGTGACGCCGCAAAGACCTTTTTGCATTCAGCCATGAAGCTGTGAATTCCCTCTAATTTGCCCCAGCTCTTGGAAGTAGCTGATTTATAATTGTCATGCTTAAAAAAGAAGAAGTAAACATAAAATTTCCAGGGTAGTGAACAGTGATGGTTATGAGAGATAGAACACATTCACTGGCAAGGATTAATTGCCTATTGAATAGGAAAGGAATGATGCCCTTTGGCTGTTCAGCTTTTACACTCTGTTTACTATAATGATGATCTCAGGACAAATATTCAGCATAGCTGCAGAACTTTGGCCGCACTTAAGAGTTTAGCATGAGTGCTCAACTTTTCTTTCACTGCAGTGTCCCACAAATGACCTGCATTATTTTATTTTATTTCTTTTTTGCATTATGGAGCAAGGACCATGAATGCGCTGAGAAGCCCTCTGTTTAGGCTATGAACTCCTAGAGCCATTTGATGTTGTCAAATGAAGTACATACTCCAGTTATTCATGCACACACAGTGACATACATAAAGTGTTTTGAGGTCTTGGTGATCTGCAATTAATGCAATATTCACAATTGGTGCAATGTTCACCTTCTGTAGCTGTTTTGTTGGATAACATTTGATTTGAGTTTTTCTTCTGCCCCCATTGCTACATAAGTAAATAACTTCTAGTGAACTCTGCACCTCATCTTTACACTGGACTAGTGATGAGGCAGAGCCATGGCTCAATTTGTGGTGTGTTCAATTATGTACAGTGGTACCTTGGTTTTCGAACGTAATCCGTTCCGGAAGACTGTTCGACTTCCAAAACGTTCAAAACCGAAGCATGCATTTCCGGAAGCATCTACTTATGGAACACTGAAAACAGTAGCTGCGTGGCGTGTTCCACTTCCAAAAACCATTCAAAAACCAAAGCAGTTACTTCCAGGTTTTCGGCATTCTGAAACCAAAACGTTCAACTTCCAAGACGTTCGAAAACTGAGATACCACTGTATTAACATTGGAATCTGATATTAAGAGCAGGGCTGAGACCTCAACAATGAAGGTACAAGTAAGGTACAAAGATTCATGGATTTGCCCATTATGGTATGTATACAATCTGTCTGCAAATGTTTCGTTACACGTGAGTGCCTGCTATATTAAAATAACAACTGAACAACTATGACTGTCAAGAAAAAAATTGCTCATCTACCTCTGATTTGTTAGATAGAAGTAAGACTACAAATGGTCAACGGAGAAGGGCTACAGTACAGTGATTATTTTTATTGGATTCCAGCTTCCAGTGACAATCTGGCCTATTGATTTATGTACATTGGGTACCAGCTGATAGTTCCTGAAAATATTGCATTGGAAGCACTGAATAAGCACATTCATCAAAATATTTGCTCTGGGTTTTGGATGCACTGCATTTCCTACAGCCATACTGGGGAGAGGTCAATGGTCTAGTCATCTGCAGCATGTGGAAACCATAAGACCTTCCACTGCTCAGAGCCAAGCTGGGCCTCTAGATGGATGGACCCTAATGTAGGTTGGTTCATGTGTGTCTCCAGTTCAAGATCACTGAACTAAGTGGCTTAATTGGGAGTTGGATAAGCTAGAGCTTAAAGTGCAGGAAACAGAAGATGCTGCTTTGTTGATGAGACAACAGCAGGAGTTGTGCCGTGCTATAATAAGTTAGTTCTCGTGCTTCAGTCAGAGGCAAGATAAATTCTTGTTCAAGTAAAAGAACACCCCTGGACTTAGTTTCACTTTTCTTGTAGTGTGATTTTTTTTTTAATAAAAAAAACTCTTTCTGTAAGCAGAAGACACTTCTTGCATACAGAAGCAAACCTCTGGCTCCAACCTGCTGTTACTCAAAGCCACTAATTAGTAAGTAAATTTTAATTAAAACTGCTCCTTGTGCCAATGTTAAGTCTTCATGACACGGTTGTAAACAGTCTGCACAATTTCTTGGTTCCAAGTTCATTTTCTGCCAAAAGCATTTGGTTGTGTGTTGTTGTTGTTTTTTGAGCTGTCAGTTATTGTACTCCGGTCTTGAAAATCTTAAACTATAAATTAATTAACATTAAAAACAAGCAAACCAATCTGTTCAAAATAGTTTAATGTAACAGCCCAACCTGTGGCTCAGGTATCAGGTAGCTTTTGACTCTTCAACATGATATTATTCATGCTCTTGCAACTGGAATGCAGAATTCCTTGCTGCTGCTACCATAGCAAGCCCAATATCGTATAAGTAGGGTAAGGTAAAGGTAAAGGTAAAGGGACCCCTGACCATTAGGTCCAGTCATGGCCGACTCTGGGGTTGCGGCGCTCTTCTCGCTTTATTGGCCGACGGAGCCGGTGTACAGCTTCCGGGTCATGTGACCAGCATGACTAAGCCGCTTCTGGCGAACCAGAGCAGCACACGGAAACGCCGTTTACCTTCCCGCCGGAGTGGTACCTATTTATCTACTTGCACTTTGACGTGCTTTCGAACTGCTAGGTTGGAAGGAGCAGGGACCGAGCAACGGGAGCTCACCCCGTCGCGGGGATTCGAACCGCTGACCTTCTGATCGGGAAGTCCTAGGCTCTGTGGTTTAACCATAGCGCCACTTGCGTCCATAAGTAGGGTAGTTGGGTGAAAAAGAGGACAGGCCTCCTGCATCTTTAACATCTGGGTAGAATATAGATTTTCAGCATGTGCAGAGGCTGCTCCATGGCTATTAAAGATACAGGAGCCCTGATTTCACCTGGCCACTCTGGAATGTTTGGAATAATGTCAATAGTGTTTCAAAAATTAAAATAAGAGATACTGAGAGGAAGAAGAGCTGTTCTGAAATAAAAGACTTGGGGCATATGGAACTGAACAAGTTATAACAAAAAGACAGCTGGGGTCTGATGAAAGCTATAATGTTATTAATGGTGAGAAGGTCGTCGTCGTCCCCCTTCTTCTTGCATGGAATTCAGGGTCACCCTGAAACAGTAAATTCAGGGCAAATTTAAGGAGTTATTCATACAACATGGAATTCAAGGCAAGACTATGAGACACAGAAGGTCAGGAGATTTGATCTCCAGGCCACATTTTTGCATGCTAAAAGAGGCCAGGATTGGACTGGGTCAGGGAATTAGCACGGAGGATGGAGAACACAGATAGATCCCTCTGCCACAGTCCCAGTTCAAAGCCCCCACCCCCGAACTGTTTTCCAGTAAAAGATATCAGGGATATCCACTTGTGTATCTTTAATATTGAACCTAATGTAGCATTCACTGTCACACTTTGGGAAAATATGCAAGGTAACTGAGAGAAGAAAGAGGAGGAGAAGAAAGCTTTGGTAAGACCAGGGGAATTTCTTTGCAGATGGGTTGACAAATCAGTATTTGAAAGAAGCACGCATCTCACTTTGCAGCTACATGGTGAACACTAGCACATGTCTCTGTGTGCTTGTTTTTTGGCCACACTTCTAATGTCTCGTCCTCCCAAGTCATCACGGAGAAATGGCGAGACCTGCCAAAACACATGGGTATCCTTGGGCGACTGCCCAGTTGCGTTCTCAAATACCCTCCAGGAACACTTCTGTGGTTGGAAACAGCCTTGGTGGCAAACCACCATCTCATTATCAGAAGATTAAAAGAATGTCTATTCAACCACTGAGAGTAAACAACCAACATCTTGGGCGCATCATCACATGATTCATCAAGGGGCGGATGTGTCTTCCCCTTCCCCTCCCACCCATCCCACATGAACATGTACAAATGTTAGCTCACATTTCAACTGTACATACATGAATGCTTCATGGTGCCATTCCTCATAGCCACCCAAGTCCCTAGCATTTCTCCCCGTATCTTCATCGCAAAGCATTTCCTCTTTGTCTCATTCATCAATGCTGGAGTATATTTGAAACTCCACTTTCAAGGTGCTCCATGCAGCAACATCTAACAAAACAGATGTTCCTTTATCATCCTCTATCTGGCAAAGTCTTCTGTGCTGCAGATTTTTATTATATTCACTGTGAGCAGTGTTGCGCGCATGTTGAAATTCCCCTGTGGGCTGGTTTATGTGGGTAAAGTCGGCGGCCAAATCAAACAATCTGTGGCTGCCATGGAGAAGCATTTTTCATAGGAATGATAAAGAATGTCTTGCGGCATCCAGTATGAACATATTCTGCCAAGATGTTTCCTCTCTCAAAGTTAAATGGAAAAGGGGAAAGGCTTGGTGTTGTGCACTGAAAAGAAGAGCATATGACGTAGCAGGGGACAATCTTTTTCTTTTCATTTTGGGGAATGAAATCCCCAAAACAATGGGTTCCCCCCAACCCCTCCCATTTTTTACTTTTGTTGCTGCTGCATCACCCCAGCATAGAGCAGAAATATAATTCTCTCTTTCTGAAAAATATTCGATCAAAGGATGTTGGTCTGTCTTTGTGCCAGATATCTGACTGCTGCAATTTTGCAACACTTCTGTAAGATCAGTAGCAGTAGCAATGGCAGAAGCACAAACCCCTCAGTTCTGCTGAAAACCAGGAGCACAAGCCTTGATCTCTAGCTGTTGTCTGGAAAGAAACAGTACTCAGTCTGGCCAGAAAGTGTACAGCATTACAGTCTCCCTCTAAGTCCTTTCATCTGTTTTCCCCTCCAAACGTGCGTTAACTTCATTTTAGGTTTGTTTGTTTGCTTTAAGAAAAAAGCTCAATGGAGGGCCAACCCTCCCTTTTTAAAGTACCGTATTGGCCCAAATATAAGCCTCACCTTTAAAATTTACGGGGGGGGGGAGAGAGAATACCTGAATATGAGCCGCTCCCTTAAAATTCCACAGGCACTCACACCTGTTCCATTTTACAATATGTCTGTGTCAGCAGCGATATCGTACAAAAGCCAATATTCGGGCCAATATGGTATATATTTATTGCCAATTTTTATAGACTGATGTTCACTGTAGAGTATCACAAAGTGGGTTACACAGCTATCAGTAAAACAATCAATAAAAAAATGGTGTTTCAAACAAGCTAAAAACACAGGTTAAAAAAATGAGCTCAATAAATAGGCATAGCACAGCTTGCTTAAAATGCTTGCAGTCTGTGTCAGCTGCTTGAAGTTCAGTCAGTGGGGTGTGAATCTCAGTCAGGTAGGAGTTCCACAAAGTCAGGCCCACAATATTGAATGCATGGCCTCTGGTGGGTAGGAAGAATGCTTTTCTTCTAGAAAAAATGGTTGTGATTCGAGGATCCGATCCCCACTTGGGGAATAAAGACACGTGGAGACGGTATATAAGGTTAATGGGCAAGAAAAGGCCACAACTTTATTGATTACAGCATGTGAGAAGGTATTGGCTTAGGCATTGGACCACAGAAGATTTGACTCCACCCACTCGGAGAGGGGTGAGTCTGATGAGGGGTTAACCACCAGTCAGGGGAGCCTGTTGATGCTAATACAACTATAAGGTCTCTCTTGATGTCACCGAGGGTCGTGCCATGGCCCCCCACCACACAGGCATCAGACAGGATCCATGACCGCCGGATTCCTTTAACATAATACCCAAAATTGAAGGGGTAGGCGATGGCCACATCTAGCCCTTCCCAACACCAACAACACATTCCAATTTCTTCTAGAAAAAATGGTTCCAGGACTGCATACCCTCGAGCACCCCCAGAAAAAAGCACTAGGTAAGAGCCACGCATTTGGGCCTTGGGGGAACCACTAACAAAGGTCGTACTCACACCATAGAAGCATCGCAATCTGATTCACCAAGAGAGCAAAGTTATGAGAAAGAACAGATTTTGTATTGGTTAGAAAGGTTAAAGTTGACACCACTTTTTTAAAAATAAAAACCCCCCCAAAAACCTTAAAGTGCGACACACTTTACGCATGGCTCCTTAATGCCACACGCTCTGAAATGTGCCAGGGAAGACTGTGGTTTTTAGGCCATTTTATGCATTTGATCTTTGGGATAATTGTTCAGAATGAATCACTGAACATTTTGAGCCTCATCCATGACTAAACAAAACTTATTTTTTTAAAAAAATGTTGAGGAGCTGATTGACTGATGACAAATCTGATGCTAAGAACTAAGAGTAACGATGACTCTACACATATTTTCTTTCCCTCTTTCTGGTGACTCACAAACAGGCAGAATAAACTGTTCCTAACAGAAATGCATGTTCCATACCTGTAAGGCAGGGGGAATGGGGTGAGATTGGATGCTTGACCTCTTCCCAACATTTCAGCTCTTTATCGAGAGATGCTGCTGAATTTTGGGACTGGGGAATTCAAAGTACAAATCTCTGCAGTTATTAGCTCAGACGTTCCAGGCTAGAGATTATATAGCTTCGGCATTCTAGCACCTATTGGAGGATGTCTCAATCTCAACATCCCTAAGCGGGCTTTCTTACTCTTTACCTCTTGCTAGGTATGTTTTTGGAGAAGGGAAAAGGTCACAGGGAGCAGGGGTGGGCAGTGTCCTTGAGAGGAGGCTGTAGACATTTACAGGCTTAATTGTGCAATGTAATTAATGTCAAAAGTGGGTGGAACGGACTTGTGAATGCATACATGAAACTTACAGGGACTAGAGAGAAGCTGATCTGCCCATTCCTGATGTTGATCTTCTGGAATATTTTAATACCATATTATTTATTTATTTATTTATTTATTTATTTATTTATTTATTTATCTATCTATCTATCAAATTTATCTACCACCCTATACCCGGAGGTCTCAGGGCAGCTCACAGAACTCCATCACCCCCACACCCAAAAACCCATATTTTAAAAGGGCATAGGAAGTCAATCAAACAAACCAAAGTCCTGGTTAAAAAGGAACATTTTTGCCTGGTGCCTAAAGGTGTTTAATGAAGGTGCCAGGCGAACTTCCATGGGGAGAGCATTCCACATTCGGGGAGCCACTGCAGAGAAGGCTCCGTTCTCGTGTTGCCACCCTCCGGAGCTCTCGAGGAGGAGGCACACAAAGAAGGGTCTCAGAAGATGATCTCAGAATCTGGGGAGGTTTCTATGGAAAGAGGTGGTCCTTGAGGTATTGTGGTCCTGAGAAAGTTGTTGAATAGAGATGCTGCAGGGGACCCTAAATAAAGCTTTCCTTTATGGCTGGTGGGAGGAATTTTTGGCTCTCCAGATATTGTTGTTAGCCGCCCTGAGCCCAGCTTCGGCTGGGGAGGGCAGGATATAAATAAATAAAATTTATTATTATTATTATTATTATTATTATTATTATTATTATTATTATTTGCTGAACTACAACCTTTTCTTTTTCGGCAGCTACTCAAGAGTATGCAGTACTGGCACCTCTTTTTTGTTGCTACAGAGTGTGGAACTTACTATAACACAGGCATAGGCAAACTCGCCATTTCCAGATGTTTTGGGACTACAACTCCCATCATCCCTAGCTAGCAGGACCAGTGGTCAGGGATGATGGGAATTGTAGTCTCAAAACATCTGGAGGGCCGAGTTTGCCTATGCCTGCTGTAACAACTTCATGGTGAGTATTGGCCATACTTGCTGGAAATAATGGAAGTTGTAGTTCAGCACCATCTAGAGCAGGGTTTCCCAAGCTCTTTTTGGACTACAGTTCCCATCATCCCTGATCACTGGTCCTGCTAGCTAGGGATAATGGGAGTTGCAGTCCAAAAACAGCTAGGGAGACCCAAGTTTGGGAAACCCTGATCTAGAAGGCCAGTGGTTCTCCAACCCTGCTTTAGGACAAGGGCTCAATCAGTTTCTTATGATGGTTTTCAGAGCTCCTTCATCTGGATTCTCAAGAAATTGCCTGAACGTATGTCAATTTTATTCCATAACTTGTTAACGGAAGGTTGCTTTGCCACAGCTGCTTGTTGGACGTGAGGCTAAGGAAGGGAGCTGCTAAAAAATCCAGTGGTTACCTCAGGTTTCCCTGCTCCCCCTTATTCTATCTTAATGGGGATGAGATAAAATCAATAAGAGGGCCTCTTTGAATAGCATCCAGCCCTTGCATGCTTCTGTCAGAACACTCTCCCTCAATCGCTTGCGCGAGGAGATGAAAGCAGCAATATTTAAAGTTCTGCAACCATAATTGCATGTTTGGTTTGGAAAAGGATATGTGCACAGGAAGCCTATCTGCAATATGAGATGAATTTTATGTGTGTTTGGGGGGGACTTGGTGTTTACCGATGATGGAAAAGATTGATGTGATGACAGCAAAGACCGTCTCTGGCTATGTTAAAAAGCTACCATATGCTTCTTGTTTTTTTGTTTTTTTAGGGGAAGTTTTACACTGGGCATTTTAGTCTGGAATGAAAGCAGAAGATGAGCCCTGCTGGGTCAGATCCAGGACCCACATCAAGTCAAGTGTCCAGTTTCTACCTGGCCCCAAAGGGGTGTGTGGCTTTGTGCACATTTCAAGCAAATTTGTGCAAAGCATCAGGGGGGAATCATGCGCATTGTGGAAGCCGCTCGACGAGACATGAAGTGCCTGCAGCTACTGTCCTGAAGGAAATAAATGTTTGTCTAATGCCTCACTGTGGGCTTCCAAGATACATATGGCTGGCTACTCTTAGAAATAAGATTGTTGCAGGCATTCGAGAAGAGGTGCTCAAAAAGGCAAAACTGGAAACTGGAAGGGTAGACGATGGCTGACCTCCCCTCCCCCATGCACCATAAGCCAATGCCTAACCGCCTAACCCTACAAAGTTGTGACGATTACTAAGCGGTAGGCAAAAACCAAGTGGCCCGTGCCAATTTGCCAAATGGAAAAAATTCCTACCCAGCCCCAGACTCAAGCTGGGCAACCAACCAAGGTCCACAGCAAGGCCAAACAATCTAAATTAAAGGGAGGGTGGGAGGGTGTTCGGCAGCGCGAAGCAGGAGCCTGGCACACATTGCGCTGCCGCTTTTATACTTTTTTCCACTATCACCCTTTGACATGATTGGGCAATAGCCCTGGGTGATTGTGGTGCCACCCCAGTGTGAGGGCGATAGCTCCACCCACGCCAGGGTGGGGGGAACCAGGTTGAGAGCCTGCCCGCAACCAGGACCATCTATTAAGATGATCCCAATTAGAGCTGGAAGCAGCATTTCATGTGTTTTTCTACTGTACAGTCTATCAAATGGTTGGAGGATGGATAATTTATCTCCTTATGAGGCTGTTTCTTGGTCAAGATACCCTTTTGAATGTCTTCCTTTGGGGGGTCTAGTAAAGGCAGCAATATATCTGAATGTTGTAGCATCTCTAGACTTACTGTTATAGTTAATTCCTAGCCTGTCACCATTAACAAAAAATGGTTCTACTGAGGCTGTTATTTTGTACTTCTTCATATTTTGTACTTCACAAAAGTTACAAGAAAGGAGATTCCGACTAAACATCAGGAAAAACTTTCTGACAGTAAGAGCAGTTTGACAGTGGAATGGTCTCCCTCAGGTGGTTGTGGACTCTCCTTCCAGGATCTAACTTCCTTCCACAGGGCCTGTAAGACAAAGCTATTCCTCCTGGCTTTCAATTTGAACTGATCTTTTATTCCCCTTCCTTCCCCTCCCCTCCCCTTTTTATGAAGATTACCCGCTCTGGGATCCCACAGCTAATTCTCCCCTGGTCTCCTCACTGGCCCAAATAGGACTAATTTAGCTAGCTAGCCCTGGTGATCATCTAATGTTTATTGGATGGATTTCCCCCCAAATTGATTTTTGAATTCTGAATTTATTGTTATTCACACTTTATACTGTATTTTATGCTGTTTTTTGTTGCATCAATTAAGTGTTTTAAATTTGTTGTTAGCTGCCCTGAGCCCAGTTTCCTGAACCGGGAAGGGCGGGGTATAAATAAAAATGTATTTATTATTTATTATTCCTTGGAGGTTGGGTGGCCATCTGTCCTGGATGCTTCTGTCATGGAGTTTCCTGCATTGCAGGGGGTTGGACTCGATGACCCTTGGGGTCCCTTCCACCTTTACAATTTGATGGTTCTATGAACTGTTGCATCTGCCCTAAATATTAAAACATAGCACTTGTGATTAATACAGTTGACAATAATAGAACAATATCTCAGAAGGCGTCAGACCATGTGCCTATTATGTGTCATAAATTATTAGGCTGCAAATGAAACACTGTTTTCAATAACAAGAATTTCCATTGTGCAAGATTTCCCAATCTTCATTCCCAGTACCCATCTATCCTAGTTATTATCCCTATATAAATTGTATCAGTATTTCCCCTCTTCTTAACGAAGCTGACATGTTAGCAAAATGAAGCCTGTATTCAGAATTGTTGGTCCCAGAAGCCTACTATCAACATCTGTCTTATACATCTCCCTATTTTTGGAGACTTATATGCTAGTATAAAGTTGCTTGAAGGGGAACATTTACTGATTATGAGTTTTCTCTGGGGCTTAAGAGCTACAGTTTGTACCGCAGTCTTGCCCTCTCTACTCGCTATAAAGTGTCATCAGTGATAACTACAGCAACATGGGCTGTGCTAGAATTCTTCCTTCTAGCACAGAATTGTTTACTAGAGTGCATAAGCCACATTTTTAATAAAATGAAATTTAAGAAGCCATTAGGAAGAAAGACCAGCTTAGTGGTCTCCCATCACAGTCAAAATACTGAGATTCCATAGAACCACAATCCAAGTCCTGGCATGGTTGACTCATTCCTAAATCACACTTGGATAGGAAAAAATTGAGTGCAATGTGTTTTATTGAGCCAAATCCCCAGTTAGATAATCGGTGGGCCTTAACTACACCAACCTCAGTCAACCTTTGGTCTTAAAGATACCTGGTATAAATCAGCAACACTGACTCAAGGCCCTAAGTACGATACATTTCCATTTTGGATGAAAAGGGAGAAACACTAACATCTTCACCTTTTTCATATGTTCACGAAAACAAATGTTTTAAAAAATAAACAGGGCCTCTTGACACTGTCCAGAACTTGCTTAAAGCTACCCAGGAAACAGCTTAATGTTTAACAATGACCCAACACTGTGATCTAGGCAGTGGAGTAGCGTGGGTTGTCAGCACCCGGGGCAAGGCAAGTAATTTGCGCCCCCTAACCCGTGGATTTGCCCTAACCCCAGATGTTGTGCCCGGTGCGGCCGGCCCCCCTTGCACCCCCCACGCTACGCCACTGGATCTAGGGAATCTCTTTATTTACCATTGGTCTTCTTCAAACAATGGCTTATGACCTGATATAGCATGCATGTTACAGCTGTGGTGCTGCCATTGTCTTATTTTTAGCCCCCACCCCATGCTTTGGATGGTCAAATAAGAAGTTAGGATGCAAAGTGGATGGGTTTTTACCATGGTTGTGGAAAAATCTAAGATGGCTGCAGAAAGTAAGTGTGTGTGTGTGAGAGAGAGAGAGAGAGAGAGAGAGAGAGCGCAGTGGAAAGAACAATTACTGATGGAAGCTGCACCCAGCTATTTGCTTGAAAAGAGTGGTGAAGCATTAATAGTAAAGGGGTTTCTAATATTATAAGCATCTACTTAAAAGCAAAATAGCTACAAACAAATGGGCCTTATGTGCAGGTAACAGTGGAACCTGGACCAAAATATTGCAGTGTATCCTCCTTCCTAAAAGGAGTGCCGTTTTGCAGGATTCCATCCAACTCTTCACTCCAGACAGGGTTGTCTTCCCTGTCATATCCAAGTTATGCTTTTCTTTTTCAGCTGTCGCTCTACATTCAGTGGCTACACCTCTCATTGATCTGTGTTTTCTTTCTCTTTTTCTGGGACTTGCCGCCTTCAATTTTTTTTTCTGTTTAAGATTTGTTTGGCACTTCTGCAAACTTCAGAAGGACTGGTTGTGCAAATATCTCCCTCTTGGTTTCTAGTGGCTTGATTGGGGCTATTCCCTCAGCACTCAGTGCCTGAGTTTGCCATTGAAAGAAGACCATTCACCTTTTACCTGGTGTACAGAGTTGCAGCCAATCATCTGAGCCTCAACAGCCTTCCAGTGTAAAGCGAGGTACTTGCCTTCCTTCTTATATCACTGCCAGCTGCATCATCGGTACTGGGGACATCCCTAACCAATCTGCTGCTGGAGGGGCGTGGCCACGGGCTGTTTAATTACGCTGTGGCATGGAGGTGGCAGGCTGGGGAATTGTTACATAATTCTACAAGATAATTTCCCTGCCTGTCATAAACTTGAGATAATTCACAATGTTTACATATAGATGCTATCTCAAATATAGGGGGAATGATAGGATTTCTGTATAAAGTGAATGCCATGTTTTTAACTATCATGTTAGCGTGGCTAAAAAGGTGCGATAAAGGTTAACTGCCATATATGAAGCAGTTATTTTTCCTGTTTCTCTGACCCTTGAGACATGCACATTTCCATTTTTTTGCCATCCCCCCCCCCTTCATCCTACCAAAAAAGCAGGAGCAGGAAATTGTGGTTGCCTTCCTTGGTTACTCCCCTCCCTCTCCATTCAAGTCAATAGAAGATTCCTTACCAAGAGTTCATTGGTAAGTCGAAGGCACCTATACCGCTGTCGTCAACACATAGCTCTGCCCAACGGATATTTTTGGTAGCGAGAGGCATGTATCCCCATGGATGCATTCAATAATAAAAGGCTATTTCATGTACTTTCAACAGTTGTTATAAATGGTTTCTCCCATGAATGAGTATATTATGATAAGCTACAGCAAGCAAATAGATTTTCTGTTTGCACTCTGCTACAGAAGGGGCCAGAAGCTGTGAAAAGCAAGTTTGAGAAAACAAGGAATGTATTTATGTTGACTTACTACTTAAACATTTGTGGCATATGTGATAAGATCTCTTCCCCCCCCCCCCCAGAGCTATGAAGCTTGGCATGTATATTTGTTTGAACATCTGGGGCATTTTTAACTCGGGCAATGAGCAAAACAATAGAGTTAGACAGATTATCACCACCTCTATCATAGGAGTTACTCAGAGTTTAAACAGGAATAGAATTAAGTTTTGTGAGCAAACCTGTTCTGCTCGAACCGTTACGAAAAGCTTCTAAACTTTCCCAAAGAATGAAGGGAGCGGGAGATCGAACAAACATAAAGTGAGAGAGTGAGAGATGTAATTTAAAAGCTGTTCAATAGATCACCCAAGTTCAGAAATAATGGATGTTCTTTAAGAAATAAAAAAAAGCAAATATCCATTTCTGGTGAAGCTTGGAAAAGCTATATTGCTTCTTATGAAATATTCATGCGAATGAATCAATGTTAACAGGAGCTTAGAGGCAGCAATGGAAAAAGAAAAAAATCAAAGCATCAAGAAAGGTGTTCAAAGCCTTGAGGGAAGTAACATTTTAGAAACACCGATAACCTCTTGCTTATTGTTTTCTTTTTCACATGCTTACAGTGCTGTAATTTTAATTGTGTGAAATTGCTGAATTTGACAGTGCAATCTTACGCACAGCTCCTAAGTAAGTTGAGCTCAGTGAGCGTAGGATTGCTTTGAGGAGTATATGTTGTTTCTTTCCATTTAGGCAAGGAGCTCAAGCCAGCCGTCTTACTTTGCTTCCCCTACTTTGATCATGAGAATTTGGAAAGCGACCTGGACATGTGATGAGATCAACCAATTACAGACTGTATATTTTATGCCTGGCCTCCCCACTTCAGTCACACAGTTTACTGCGCCTGTTTCATTCTGTTTAAATGGCAATGCACATTCTCTTGGGGAAATTTATGAAAACAGAGAAAAGAACATTTTGGTTGTGAGTCCTGAAAGACCTGCTTCCTGACTTGCAGGTCTTTTCCCACCTGGCCTGGAAAGGCAGGGCTCGGACTGACTCCAGCTACAAAAGGCTGCATGAGGCTGCTGAACAGACTCTTCGGTTGGGACATTGTTTAGGGGTTTTTGTTGAGGGGGGAATTGTTGCTGTTTTTGATAATTTTTTGTATCTTAATTTTAGATCTTATTATTTATGTGGAAATGGCTTAATTTGGTTGTGTACATTTTGATGTTTTATTTATTGTAAATAATGGTTTTTGCTATGTTTGTAGTTATTTTTTTAATGTTGTAAGCTGCCTTGAGCATGGTTTTAACTATGGATAGGCACATACAAATAAATTTATGTATGTATGTATGCATAATAATTTTTAATTGGGGGGAAAATAGTGGCTTTCACCTTTGTAGTACCACTTAACTCTCCCTTTGGAACTGTAAAAATAAAAATAGGCACTACATTTTTGACATAGTGGAATCTGGCATAATGCTTCTGCAAAGGTGTTTCACAAACAAAGTTTTCTCACATATCCCCCTGGTTGTATTAGAGCCATCTTCACCAACCTGGGGTCCTTTAGAGGTTTTGGATGAAAATTCCCTTTGACCATGTCAGCACAACCATGCAAACTCAGACTGATGGGAGTTGCAGTCCGAAACAAATGATGTTTGACATCAGGATGGCAAAGGCTGTATTATTGTAAAAATGTATACCCTACACTGTGGTGTAGTGGTTAAGAGTGGTAGACTCATAATCTGGTGAACCAGGTTTGCGTCTCTTCTCCTCCACATGCAGCTACTGGGTGACCTTGGGCTAGTCACACTTCTCTGAAGTCTCTCAGCCCCACTCACCTCACAGAGTGTTTGTTGTGGGGGAGGAAGGGAAAGGAGAATGTTAGCCACTTTGAGACTCCTTCGGGTAATAAAGCGGGATATCAAATCCAAACTCTTCTTCTTCTACATCACGTGTGGGGAACCTTGGTTTCTCCAGATGTTGGTGAACTCCAACCACCCCTGGCCAATGACCATACTTGCTAGGGCTGATGGGAGTTTCAGTCCAGCAACTTCTGGAGGGCCAAAAGTTCCCCACTCTTCCTTACATGCCACTTATGTTCAGTTTGCTTCACTTGGATAAACTGCAGTACCGACACAGCGAAGAGCAGACTCTGTCATAAGCTGCCAGAATGGGGAAGGTCTGCTTTGAATTTCCAAGTAGACAACATCGCGCAGTGCAGTGACAGGATAGTGTTTACAGTATCAGGTAAATACAGTAGGGTAAACTCCACCTGGTAATTATTGCTGCAGTGAATGTATAGGTATATTTAATGATTTAAGAACTCTGCTGGTTTAAGACCAGCGTTAAGGCTCGTGTTGGCTCAAACTCCACAAAGCTGGGACAATAGAACCCAAGGCTGATGCTTTAACATACATGCTCTGTGATCAGTTATGATGTTGTGCAAGCACAAATTGTGCTTGTTTATTGTACTTATTCTTATTAATTAAATTTGTATACAGCCCTTCACTCATTGTGGGCAGGAGCAGGACTGAGAAGGGCAAAGCGTCTAATCTTTCTGTGTGGGCCATGTATAACCTTCTAGGAAAGGGCTGCAATTTTAAGGCAGGAAGGAGAAAACTTACATGGTACCAACAACGTGTTTCATAGACTCTCTGTGCCATTTGTCAGTACCAAAACTGATTAAAATACATTTCTGTGGACTGCTAATTCAGTTCCTTTTTAATGTCAATATTGATTCTGGCCTCACCCTAGTCACATACCATGGAGGAATTTTATATCCCGCTAGATGATTTTTTTGTGTGTGTAGATACGGTACTGTACATATTTGCCTTTTGTTCTTCCTCTTCCCTTCTCTGCTCCCCGCCAACCTCTACCAACTTGTGCTTATAAAACAAGGCAGTGAACCATATCTCTGTGTTACATTTCCCCTTCTTGTGTGCCTTGCTCCTCATAGCTGTAGCATTTGATCCATAAAGACAGATTAATGTGGCAAGTAATGTCTACAGTGTCCAATGCCATTTGTGCTCAATATAGCCTTTGAACGATTGGATGTACATTGTGAGTTGAAAGTCTTGTTTTCCCAGGTCACTCAGCACAGTCCAGCTAAAATGAATAATTTTTAGCCTTCTTGTATTTAATCTCCTGCACCCTGCTTAGAGACACTATGATTGAGTGGTATACAAATTGTTAAAATAAAATTAAGTTAAGAACAGTTTTCAGTAGAAAAGTGACTTATGTGCTTAAAACTCTACCACAAAAAATAATGGGATATAGACTAAAGATGTAAGAAGGCATCACTTTCTATTCTGCCTTGCATTTACAGCAAGCAGTGTGGTTTCTGTTCCACTGCAGTTCATCTTCCACCCCAAAGTATGTTATTAGTTCCGCTGTGGTGAAATTATGTAACTTTCATAATTTATCTCATTAACTGTGTAAATCAGTGCTCCCCCCCCCCCCGGGGGTACGCAGTGGTACACATATCCCTAAACATTTTGTGAATCTTTCTAATTTTGTCCATTTTGCTGTATTTATTTTCCCCGATTTGAACGATAAAATAGTGATTTTCTTGAGTCAAAATGAGAGTACCCCTAAACATTTTTAAGGGGGGAAAAAAGCACTGGTGTAAATCATATAAATGTCATCATGTCATTCCATTGCATTCATTTCAGTGCGAATGAGGGAGGGGAATGTTACCAATTACATACTGTTTGTGGGCTAAAATACTGATGGCGCTCACTGAATTGATTTCCCTTCCAGACATGGGATGAATAGGTGAATATCAGTTCTGCTCCTATTTCTTTTTTCACCTGAATTCTCCAACAACCCTCATCTATGCCCACTTTTCATATATTGTTCCCAGCTTGGTTTCCAATGCCTCAGTGCTTGCTCCCTCGTTGGTCCAGCTATGTTTACAGGTCCCCTGTAAACTCCAGAAATAGGAGAGTTGAAGCTATCCATGCTGTAAAATGGTCCATAAAATGCTTAACTGTGGCTGGTTCATATTCTTATGTTTCAAATTAAACAGAAGGATATGACACATGGCTGAGTTACTCACAAGTAAAAATCTGAACTGTACCTGTGGTCACAGTGGACAAACTTACTCTGTGGCTGCTTGTCTTCTAGGACAAACAAGCTAACTAATAGTCCTGGCATCTCCTGGACCAAAATGTTTCCTGGGTACATGGTGAGAGATTTCAGCATGGTGTGTTTGTATCATAAGAGTACTCCAGTGTTAGGGAAAGTTGCACAATGCCAAGCATCTCCTTTCTAGTTCAGAGGATATGTACAAAACAAGGCAATAGACAATTCTGTGCCACTCAGGGACACAAATTGATCATGACTTCTAGGGTAGATGAAGGAAACAGAATTTGAATGTCTCGAAATCTATACAGAATGCCAGTTTAAAAGGATATTAAAAAACTGTAGGATTCTTCTTTATGTCCTTATGAGTCACAGCCACATCAGGTATTTAAAAGACATTGAAAACATGGCTTCCTCACAAAGAATCCTGAGAACTACACTTTTCCTCTCACAGAGGTCTGATTTACAGCACCCTTAACAAACTACAGTTTCCAGTATTCTTTAGGGGAAGCTATGTACTTTAAATTTGCTTTCAATGTGTGGTGTGGTTGTGACCACGATATCTCAAAGTGGTGACACAATATGGAGGGAGATACCTTGGTTCTTGGACATAATCCATTCTGGGAGTCCGTTCTACTCCTGAAACCGTTTGAAAACCAAGGCGCGGCTTCTGATTGGCTGCAGGAGCTTCCTGCACTCAAGCGGAAGCCACGTCGGGTGTTTGGCTTCTGAAAAACATTCGCAAAGTGAAACACATATTTCCAGGCTTGCGGCGTTCAGGAGCCGATTTGTTTGGCAGCTAAGCCATTCAGGAACCAAGGTACCACTGTATACAGAAGGTGCCTTTGGGTCTCTGAGCTGGTGAGGAGAAGATAGCACTGAGCAGGAACGCTGCTTGAGAGACAATTATCCACAGTGACTGTAGAAATTACTGAAGCTGGGCCAGAAATTCACCCCTCCCAGATTTCAGGAGAAAAAAGAAAGAACTTCTGTGAAAATGGAGAGGGGAGGCAAGTTTATGTTGCTTTCCTAAAAGGAGGAATACATTTCTCTGGCATTTTTGAGCAAGGCATTGCCACTTACCAGGGTTTTCTGTGTATAACATGCCCCCAATTACTTCAGTGAGACAACCCCTATTTGGGGGGACTCGAAAGTAAGGAAATGGGGGGAGATTGCCCAGAGTTGTTCAGCTTGGGGGGGGGGGGGGCCCCGAGTGTTAAAAAATTGGGGGGGGGGGGGGGTGTTGCCGACAATCGCATGCCTCACTGATGACACCAATCACCTGCCCTCTCACCACCAGCAGCTGCCATTTGCCCACCCAATAGTCGCCGCAGGAGCCAATCCACGGCAGTCCTTGCCTCAGACACCAATCACCAGCCCAATCACTGCTGATAATCTCATGCTGACACCAATCGCCCCTCCCCCCTTTGCACTATCCGTGTATAAGAAGCCCCACAATTTTTATCATTTTTCTATAGTATAAATTCCTCAGTATAAATTTTCTCAGTAGTGACGTATGGAAGTGAAAACTGGACCATAAAGAAGGCTGATCGCCGAAGAATTGATGCTTTTGAATTATGGTGCTGGAGGAGACTCTGGAGAGTCCCATGGACTGCAAGAAGATCAAACCTATCCATTCTTAAGGAAATCAGCCCCGAGTGCTCACTGGAAGGACAGATCGTGAAGCTGAGGCTCCAATACTTTGGCCACCTCATGAGAAGAGAAGACTCCCTGGAAAAGATGTTGGGAAAGATGGAGGGCACAAGGAGAAGGGGACGACAGAGGATGAGATGGTTGGATAGTGTTCTCAAAGCTACCAGCATGAGTTTGACCAAACTGTGGGACGCAGTGGAAGACAGGAGTGCCTGGTGTGCTCTGGTCCATGGGGTCACGAAGAGTCGGACATGACTAAACGACTAAACAACAACAAATAAATTCCTCATCTTATACACGGAAAAATACGGTACTTAACTTGCTATAAAGCTCTCTCCCCAGCTTCCCACTGGCTGTGCTTCCTGAAGCACCTTAGATGGGATATGTCATTCTGAAGGCCTTTTGAGAAATGCAGCTAGTGGGAAACCGTGGTGAGAGTCTTGTGACACTTCCCACACAACTATACTTCCTAGAATGCCTTGGGAGTGATCTGATGTGATGTGGCATCATGCCAAAGACATTCCAGGAAATGCATCCAGCAGGAAACTGTGGAGAGAGCTGTGTGCCATAGCTACTGGCATGGGACATTTTCTATAAAAGTGAGCGAAACACAGTGAACCCTCAGCCACATCATTTATTTTTAAATTATTCATAAAGTAAATAGTGTGCCCTCCTTGTTTATCCAATGAAGAGATGAAAAAGGAATATGTATCAAAATTTCAGCAGCAGAAAGGAAATGACAGCAATTGTAATAGAGGAAATGAATACGAGATATAAATATGCTACATAATGCAGCAGAAAAAAGGTGGGAATAAAAACATAATAGAGGTAAGGGTGGGGAAATACACATTAAAGTTGCTTTGTTAAAATTTCTGAATTTAATATAAATTCATTATATTTTTTAAAAATGGTTTAAATATATCTATAAATAGGGACACTTGGAGGGTGTGTTAAAGTTGAATGCTAGCAGGAATCCTGTGCATGTTTACTCTGAAGTAGGTCTGACTGTGTCCAATGAGGTCTTCTTCCAGGTAAGTATATTTGGAATTGCAATCAATATCCCCACCCCCACCCCTAATGCATGGACCAGCATTTTTAGATCTGTTTTGCGCCACCTTTTAAAGTCAAATTTATGGGATATATCTAAATGAAAATTATAAATTTGTTCGTTTTTAATAGAAGGCCAAGAAAGAGAAGGTCTGGTGAGGTAAAGAAAGGCGTCATTATGTGAGTACTGAGAGGACAGCGGAATCCAAAACCTTGTATGCCATTAGTTGTAAATGGTAGAATAGTCCATGGAAAAAGCTGCCAATTTCTCAGCCGTCTAAAAGCTTTTAGAGCTCTGTAAGTGGCCATAGGGATTTGACCCTAAGGAGAAAGCACTTCGCCATGGCAGTTTGAAAGCACCTTATTGCTTATTTTAAAGAAATCAATATCCTTACAGCCTAACAGTTGCAAACACCAAGCTATAACTCCAAACCCCAGGGTGAAAAAACGTAAATACCTTGCAGGATGGACAATGCAACAAAGGAAATTTGATGGATAGAAAAGGGTAAGATGTAACTCGCCTTGAGTTCAGGGCTGCAAATGGAATGTTTGGAAATCATTAGTTACGCTAATTACTTCAGTGAGCCAGCAGATTATGCCTGTATCAGAGTTCAACTCTTCCCAGATCACAAACCTGAGGTCTCCTCAGATGAGTAGCAAGGGGATCCAGACCCTCTAGCAGATCTCCACACCATCAATTATAATGATTAAGTGTCATCTACTGTTTTCATTCTGAAAATATAAGCTCATTCCCGATTGGTTTTGCATTACCTTGCAGTGTTTCCTTTTCTAGGCAGATGTACACAGCCCAGGGAATGGGTATCCACTCTTGTCCAGAGATGTTATGCATGGGCGTACATCAATATGGCAATCACAACTTCTTCATTCACCTGGAGCGTTTGCTAACCCAACCCCTCTCTTGTGGACAGAAGGTTCTAGAATCAATCTAGATTGAAAGCAGCATGCTGAGGACAAGCATAAATGTTTCCAGACTGAGAAAAATTACATAGCATGTATTTTAGTGTGCACACAGCCTTAGTCAAAGAATAAAGAGGAGAAGCGCTCCTTTGGGTAATGAAACCTCTTTGACAAATGAAATAAAACCCTTATGCCCATATTTTTCATAAACAGATTGCACACACAACTTCTTCTTTTACCAATTTAGGACTGTACAACCCCCTCTCACCTCTTGGGTTTCAATTCTACCTTGGGTTTCACATTTGATTGTTCTTCTCCAATACTGTTGTTTTCCATGCTAGATGAACCAATGTGGATAATTAAAACGGTGTAATCTAAGCCACCACAAGTCAGGCTTCAATGTGTTCTAGAATGCTTGAATCGCTGAATGTTTGATTTAATTGGGCAAAGGAAGCTCAGACCACAACTGAGTGAAAAAGAATACAAATACAGTATTTTCAGCACTGGAGAAAATCAAGCACAGCAGGCAAAACTGCTGCAAAGTTTATTTTGATTTTGCGCCAAAGGGCAGCACATTAGCTACAAGACTCCATGTAGATGTATATTATATATGTATGTGTGTGTATATTGACAACCAGTCTTATGGAAACGCTTATTTTCACTAAGCTGCTTTATGGTTTGATGAGAAAGTGGGGAAATTTAGCAGGGTTTTTGTTCTGCAGTTCTGAGACTGTATGAGCCTAGCCATTTCTTTATATGTAATATTGAATTAAAGGTCCTTGTGGAAACTCAGAATAGGTTTGTGTAGGTTCTGCGGTTTTATACTGCTTTTTTGCTCTCTCTGATTCAGAAAATGCATGTGCTGAAAGTTTTAACAACAAAGAGGCCTTGAACTGCAGACATGTGGCTCCCACTGAACCGTATGTCACGGCGATCATGTTTTATAATTTTAGACACACAGAGATGATTTAAATAACTGAGGTCAACAGGAGGCAAACAAACTGAGCATTCAGAAGAGGCTTGATGAGCACTGCCGAGGCATTCAAAGGCCAAAACATTCTAATTTCTGAACTCTCATTTAAACAGAACCTCATTTAAATGGAATTTTATATATGAACCCCAAAGCTGTTGATGTCCCATGTTTGTTTGTTCATTTTGTCTTTGTCTTCTTCTCCTCAGGACTGTCCGTATTATGAATGTGCCTGACTGCTCTGCCCTTGATTACTATACATTTCATAAACTGAACTGAATTAACTCTATTAAAGATAAACTCTGTTGGAAACAAAGGGCTTAAGATGGCAGTGGGTGATATAGAAGTTCTTTGTTCACCATAGGCAAGTCATCACTTGATGATGAAGCAGCCATCAAGTGATGAATGTTCATGCCTGAACCAGCCCTCCAGATAACACGAATTTCAAAAGTACTTTTGAAAGAGAGATGTAAAGCTGTGCTACTACTACTTAGATCAGCCTTCCACAACCCGGTGCTCTCCATGTGTTTTCGACCATAACTCTAATCAGCCCCAGCCAGCATGCTTACTTGGGAGTAAGCATAATTGAACTCAGCAGGGATTTGCTTCTGCGCCAAGTCATGTGAGTTAGCTGTAGGTCTCACAGCTTTGACTGGGGCTTACTCACCTTACTGTACACTTGTGAAACATGGACCACTTATAAACACCATCTCCAACTCCTCGAAAGATTCCATCAATGGTGACTCCGAAAAAAAATTACTCATCACTTGGGAATGCAGGTGAACTAATGCCAGTGTATTGGAAGAAGCAAAGATCACCATTGTCGAAGCAATGATTCTTCAATATCAACTTTGTTGGACTGGTTATGTTGTGTGGATGTCTGATTATCGTCTTCCAATGCAACTACTCTATTCCGAACTTAAAAACGGAAAGTGTAATGCTGGTGGTCAACAAAAGAAGTTTAAAGACTGTCTCAAGGCAAATCTAAAAAAAAAAATAGTATAAACACCAACAATTAGGAAACACTTGCCTGCGAGTGCTCGAATTGGAGAACAGCCTTTACCAAAGGTGTCATGAGCTTTGAAAACACTCAAACTCAGAACACAAGGGAGAAATGTGCTAAGAGGAAGGCACGCTTGGAAAATCCACACCATGATCAACTCCCGCCCGGAAACCAATGTCCCCACTGTGGAAGGATGTGTGGGTCCAGAATTGCCCTCCACAGTCGCTTATGGACTCATTGTTAAAACCGTGTTTATGGAAGACAATCTTACTGAGCTACGAGTGATTGCCAAAGAAGAAGACTCAAAATTAAATCTGCATGGAGTTGCAGTTTTAGGAGTAAGTCTCATTGATCAGCGTGCATTCAGAGCAAGCTAGGCTAGCCTGTGTTTAAGATCTTTAAAACTTAAATTCAAAAGTAAGAGCAGGATATTATGTTAGTGATAAATCAGGAAGGACATGTGGCGTCACCATTATGATTCCCCCCCCCCAATATTTTCAGTCCACTTTCCTATGATAAATGGCCTCTCTTTCCCCTCCAAACCATTCTGTGCTACCCTCTAATCTCATAAAAATCAGAAGTGCTCCTAAAAAGAAAATCCTATATCTTGTTTGTGTGTTTTGGGAAGTGTCTTTTTCTATTTTGCGGTTGGAAGAAGCCACAGGGCTTTTTTAAAAAAGGGGGGTGGCTCATTCCTGGCGCAATAACATAGGACAATTTATGAGTATTTCTGAAATAGTAGAATACTGTAAAAACAAACAAAGGAAGGCAATAAGATTTGAATTTGATGGTGTATGAAGCACTCACAAAGCTCTCTACTGTATTATCAAAGCGTTTTGGTGTTCCTTAAGAGGGTTGGGTTTTTATTATTATTATTATTTAAGGAATATTGTAAACTAAGGAATGGGCAGTGACTGGCCAAACAGATGAAGTCATGGCACATGTAATGCCCATTCAAGTGTGTGGTCAACTGATCTCAGAATACAGCAGGGATGGGGAACCTGTAGCTCTCCAGATGCTGCAGCTACCATCATCCCTGACCCATTGGCCAAGCTCTCTGGGGCTCATGGGACTTGGAATTTAATAGCATCTGAGGGCCCACAGGTTTCCCATACCTGGAACAACATGGTTGGAGAGAAATTTCTGTCACAGTGTGTTTTTTAAAGGGTATGATCTCCTGTCACCATACTGCTGAACAGATGAATTCAAAAAGATGTCTGAAGCAAAAATAAAACAAAACGATTAAATAAATTATAATTTTAGATATTATCATGGCTGCTGGACAGTCATTCCTTTATCATGCAGATGTTAATCAGTTAGTCAGTTCTTTTGGTTGATCAATGTGATGTTCCATCAATGCGTACATGGTCATCTCCTGATAATGGGTGTCTCTCTTCTGTGGTCTGAAGGAGATATCCATCAGAACTTGGAAGGTTGACACACATCCATCTCAGAGTAAGGGAGTAGAGAGATGGTCAATCACAGCCTCAGAGATAAGAAAAGAAGAGTTGTTCTGTTGTCTGGAGAGGCCACTTCCTGGTTCGCATGGAGAAGCTGTTTTCAACAGAGCCCAGCAAAGGAAGTGAACAGCTGTACTGAGACAGCACCAAGTGTTGAACTTTTGTGCCTCTAACAATTTGGCGTCCAGGGCAACCACCCCTGTGCCCACCCCTGCCCATGCTATGCCACTAAGGTGGAATGGAATGGAATATCCTGGAAAAGGATTTGATGGGCTGGTGGGAACATTGTACACTGCAGGTCCCACTGTAGTTTGATGCAGCTGCAGCTGATCAGGCAGGCCTAGCTCCCTAGGTTCCCTGGATGGGAAACTTCTTGAAATCATATGAGAGATGGTCTGAGCTTCTTGGAGGTAGGCAATTCATGGTGGGCTGTGTAGAGCAAAGGGACATACAGTGGTACATCGGGTTAAAGATGCTTCAGGTTATAGATGCTTCAGGTTACAGACTCCGCTAACCCAGAAATAGTACCTCGGGTTAAGAAATTTGCTTCAGGATGAGAACAGAAATCGTGTGGCGGTGGTGCGGCGGCAGCAGGAGGCCCCATTAGCTAAAGTGGTACCTCAGGTTAAGAACAGTTTCAGGTTAAGAACGGACCTCCAGAACAAATTAAGTTCTTAACCCGAGGTACCACTGTACAGTAAACCAAGTGAAGAACAAGAGTTGTGTTTGCTATCTGTAATCATGTAATGAGGCACTAGGCGACACACAATATGGCTTAAAACATGAAAAACCATACAAATCGAAAACAATTCATTAGTAACTCATTAGTGAAAGAAGGCTCTTATGGTACCCCCATAAATTAGGTGGTAAAATCATGTTTTGCTCCTTACAAGCTGCCACATTTTAATGGGTGTGTATAAATTATACATTGGATTCTTCCTTGCCAACCTGACCTGTACTGAGAAAACCAACTTGTTGAAATGTCTGTGAATCAAAACGCATGTCAAGAGTCTGTGTAAATGCCATGTTGTGTGGAGCCAAGAACCATATATTCCAGTCTTTAAAAGCCATGTGGTCCCCATCACTCATCTTTCCCCTTTTATCTGCACTCTGCTAACTGCTAAACTCAGCTGTAAACTTGTAAAGAAATATGGCAGATGAATATTGGCTCCTTGCTGTTGGCGTACATTCAAGGCCCTCCCCCCCAAAAGCCAGTAACACAAATTACCGCCTTGTACTTTTTGTGAAGGGACGCGGGTGGTGCTGTGGGTTAAACCACAGAGCCTAGGACTTGCTGATCAGAAGGTCGGCGGTTCGAATCCTCGCGACGGGGTGAGCTCCCGTTGCTAAGTCCTAGCTCCTGCCTACCTAGCAGTTTGAAAGTGCAAGTAGATAAATAGGTACCGCTCCAGCGGGAAGGTAAATGGCATTTCCATGCGCTGCTCTGGTTTGCCAGAAGTGGCTTAGTCATGCTGGTCACATGACCTGGAAGCTGTACGCCGGCTCCCTCGGCCAATAAAGCGAGATGAGCGCCGCAACCCCAGAGTCGGTCACGACTGTGCCTAATGGTCAGGGGTCCCTTTACCTTTACCTTACTTTTCATGAGCTGAGATGGGGAAGGGGCAACACTTATTTACTTTTAGGAAACACAAATAGTCATGAATCAAAGAACTTTCTATGCAGGTTTTGAATCCTTGTCCTTGCATAAAATGTGGTTGCAGCTCCCTGTCTTCAGAGAAATGGTCAGGAAAAGCCTGGTTCATTTTACAAACAGAATATGGAGCGGACTCAAATTACTGCCCTTCTTCCACTCTCTCTTTCAAGCCTGGACACTGAAAATGCTAAAGCAAGTCTACACAATCTGTGACCTGACCAAACACAGGCTTGTATTTGACAGCCGCTGTGCTTTTGCTGTCTCAGGCAAATTTGTGGTAATATCAGAAAGTACCTGAGTTGGTAAGGGGATTTCTGGGATAGCTCAGTCAGTAGAGTAAAAGACTTGATCTCAGGGCCATGGGTTCGAGCCCCATGTAGGGCAAAAGATTCCTGCATTGCAGGGGGTTGGACTAGATTATTCTTGGGGTTATCTCCAACTCTTCAATTCTATTATTCTATGGAAAGTTGAAGTAAGAGGGGAATCTGGACTTATTTACATAACTGTAGTGAAAAACTTGGGACATGGGTGGCGCTTTCGGTTAAACCACAGAGCCTAGGACTTGCCGATCGGAAGGTCGGTGGTTCGAATCCCTGCGACGGGGTGAGCTCCTGTTGCTTAGTCCCTGCTCCTGCCAACCCAGCAATTCGAAAGCAAGTTAAAGTGCAAGTAGATAAATAGGTACCGCTCCGGCGGGAAGGTAAACAGCATTTCCGTGCGCTGCTCTGGTTCACCAGAAGTGGCTTAGTCATGCTGGCCACATGACCGAGAAGCTGTACGCTGGCTCCCTTGGCCAATAAAGCGAGATGAGCGCCACAACCCCAGAGTCGGTCACGACTGGACCTAATGGTCAGGAGTCCCTTTACCTAGTGAAAAACTTATGACCTTCTAGCTGTTGTTGAACTTCAATTCCAATCAGCCCCAGAGAAGCATAGCCAATGGCTGGGAATGATGGGAGTTGTGGTCCATCTGGAGGGACACAGGTCCCCCTATTTTGTTGTCCATCTGCTACTCAGCCATCATGCCCCATGTTAATAGAATTAACAGTAAGAAATCAGCCTTGGGAGCCTCTATTCTGTACCATTCTGTCAGGGAACTGCCATCGGAAGGACAGGAGGTGCAGAGGCTCAATG